>QZLH01000022.1:0-24382 GCA_003833135.1 Oehlia diaphana
CGGTCGGTCGGTCAAAGGTTCTTGACCGGTTATGACCGACCGATGACCGACCATGACCGACCGTTGCCATCCCTAGCTTGGAGCATCAAAGGTTTATTTTAAGTTTTTAATAAAAATGCCAGTAGGTCTTTATAATTTTTTGCAAGTTGTGCAATAGTCATACAGCAGGTCTTTATATTGAAAATTTTATATTTACTAAATAAAGTTCTATGAGGACTGTATCGGTCCTAGGACCGGTCCTAAAAAAAAGGACCGACCGAGATGGACCTGCAGGACCATTGAGCGTTAAAGGAGGTTTTTTAATTCGCTCAAACTCCTTTACATATAGTTAATCAATTAAAATCATTAAATATTTTAATGATGAAATTAATAAAGAATCAAGAAAAAGACAATAATAGTGAATAATATCAAAATTTTATTAAAGAAAACGGCAAAAAAGAATTTGAAGATCAACGAAGATATAATAAAAATTATAAAAAATTTTTACGTGATCATATAATAATACTAATTTTATTTAATATTTTTTTTAAATTAGACAATTTAACTTTTAATGAGCATTTTATATGTATTTATATTACAAAATGATTAATAAATAAAGAAAGAAATTAAATAAATCAATATTATGATAATACTGAATAAAAACATAAAATCCTAAAATCCTTTTAAAATGGAAAGATATTTTTGCAAGCAAAGAAAAATATATTTGTTACACAAAAGAAATCATGTGATAATGGCGTAGTAAAATTTAATTAACGTGATTGTGGATCATCAATCATATGGTTTATTACAGGGAGGATAACAGGTGCCTATATGTTTAATGATACTAGATAAACTGGATTTAATAAGCCAATAGTTTATAAAGTAAATAAAGGTTATAAAAATATTGACCATTACTTCTAAATACAGTATATGAAATATTATTATTAATTGCAAATTTTATTTACCACACGAAACAAATGTTGCAGTACTGTGAAATTTACAAATTCATTACAAAAACAATTTTGTATAAGTAGTTTATTGTTACATTATTACGAAAAAAATCTCTTTTTTTTTATCCTCTAGAAAAAAAAATATCCTATTAATTAATATGAAAAAAAAAATTCCCAGAAAATTTAATTATAACAATCTATTGTCAATCAGTCATGAAAAAAAAAATTCCCCATAAAAATTAATTATAACGATCTATTGTTACAAAAAATAAATAAATAAGTAATTATGTTTGTCTATTATTGAGCTTGAATAAAAAAGATAATATTATTATTGTCATGTCACCGCAACATTGATCTGATCACCGGTCTAAACCTAAATGGTGAAAGAATGTATTCGGAAAAAAAAAATTCGGGTTGAAAGAAAAAAAGCCAAACCGAAAAAGGAAAAGGGAAAAGCCAACTGGAAAAAAACAAAAAAAAATCGAAAAATAAAAACGAAAAAAAATTTGTTGATGGAGGGACAAAGAGAAAAATCGGGTTAAAAAAAGAAAAAATTTGAAAGAAAAGAAAAAAAAATTTGGGGAAAGAAAAAGGATGAAGAAAGAAATCAGTTTTAAAAAATAATAAGTACCGAAAAAAATTCTGAAAAAAAGGACAATAATAATTCGGTCCAAAAAGACCGAAAAAAAAATTCAAAAAAAATTAATAATATGGTTTAGAAAAAAAGACCGAAAAAATAATAATAAAAATAATAATAATAATTTTCGGTTTTGGAAAAAAAACCAAATCTAAACGGTGAAAAGAATGAAAAAAAAAAAAATAAAGAGGAAAAAAAAAAAAAAATTTTTTAAAAAAGGAAACTAGAGTCATACCCTAGGGCCAGTGGCCAGCCCTTACTAAGAGTACCATGAATTTTAACACTTATTTGCAGAAACAATAATATTGGTAATAAATATATAATTTAATTTTTATTTGAAATAAATGAATAATTTATTTTATTTTTTTTTTTCATCTAAAATAATTTAATTTATTGTTTTTTTTTTGCATTTAATTGCCGATTCGTCTAAGAACGGCACTGCGTTACTAATAAAATTCGGGGTTAAATTTGCCGATTTTGTGCTAGAACACAATCTTCAGAAAAGGATATTTTCATAGACAACATATTAACTATAAATAAAAGTCATATAATATACTGAAAAAATACTTGAAAAAAAAGAATTTGCAAAAAAAAATTATACGTTCATATGCAAAATAATGAGTTTACTATGTACGCGCGTCAGATTTAAACCTTAAAATGTAAGAAATTTCAATATTTTATTTTACTATATTATGTTATTTACATTATAAACATATATTTTTTGGCTTTCTAAGCTTTTTTTAAAGACTTTTTTTTAAATATTTTTCTTTATAGAACTAGTAAAAAATTGAAGGGTACTTTTATTTGTGAAATGAGTGAAATGGGTGAAAGTTTATCCCGCGCGTGAGATGTAAAAAACGGGTTTTTTTATTATCGTTAATATCCCCGAATTTCATTAGTAACGCAGTGCCGATTTTAGACGGATTGGCAATTAATAATCTTGTAAATTGGCTTTAAAAAAAGAAATATTATGAATTTTTTAATTTATAAAAAACATTTAACAATTTTTTTTTAAAAAAATTTTTTCAGTTTCTAACCATGCTGTAGTAAACTTTTTAAAAATTTTATATAAAGCATTATATTCATATTCAAAATAAAATTATTCAATAAAATTTATTTCACATGAATCAAATTTGGATGATTCTATGTCCACATTTTTTTTTTATTTGTGTAATATATTTAATTTTTTTTAATAAATTAAATTCATGTAATATATGTTTTAATAAGTAAATTCATATAATATTTTTTTGATAATTAAATTCGTTTAATAATTACTAAATTTGTATCATACAATGCTTTTTTAATAAATAAATTCGTATAATGTTTTTTTTTTAATAATTAAATTCGTGTAATGTTTTTTTTTAAAATAAATTTGTATAATATTTTTTTAGTTAAATTCGAGTATATAATTTTTTTAATCAATTCATGTAATATATATTTTAATAAGTAAACTTGTTAATAATGTTTTTAAATAATCACTATTTATTAAAAAAAACATTATACAAATTTAAACTCGTATAATGTTTTTTAATAAATTTTATAATAAATAAATTCATATAATTTTTTTAACATATAATGCTTTTGTTCTTTAATAAATAAATTCATATAATGGTTTTTTAATAATAAATTTATATAATTTTTTTTTAAAATAAATTTGGATAATATTTTTTTAATAAATAAATTTAATTAATTCGGGTATATATATTTTTTTTTAACAACGGATGTATATTTTAATAAGATATTTTTTTTTATATATACTGTATTTTGACCTTCAATTCCTATTATAATCACAAGAATTAGCCTCTTGAACAAATAATAAATATTTCCTTGATGTTAATATATAGTTAGCTTAGAAATTTGGCCAGTCAATTCATAATTCCTTGATGTCAATATATGGTTAACTCTTGGATTTTGATCAACCAATTTCATCTATTAAAATGAAGATCACCTGATATCGTTAACTATATTGGTGTCAATTTGAAAAAAAGGATGAACATTTGTAAAAGATCGGTTCAAGAAAAAAATGATGATTAAAATTTAATTAACCGAATGTACAAACATGACTTGCAGGTCAATTTTTGCTATATATATTTACATAATTATCTAATTATCTAATTAAGACTTTCGTTAGAATAAATAATATTTAGCTTTTTAAAAAACAATATATATAATGAATTTTCTGAATATTTGGATATGTAATATATTAATATTTCATTTAGGATATTTTAAAAAATAGATTTTCTCTCTTTTTTTGCTTATTAAAATAATTTCAAATGGTCAATCACGTTTTCAAGTTCTTGTCATTGATCATTGCGTGTCATGTGATCAGATTAATACAGTACGATCGGCATGGTCACTGTCAAACTAAATAAATATGTTGTGTAAATTGACATGAAATTTGGGCGTTTCAGCCGTTTCATCGTTTCATCTTCGCTTTTTTTTTGAAATAATAAAAAAAAATGTCACAAATTGATATAGATTGTGAAAAATGTGGTGACAGATACACATCTGTAAAAGATAGATGGTGTAGACCATGTCAAATAGATAATTTTAAAAAAAATCTTACAAATTGGACAAGTGGAAATGAAATAATTGATAATTTAATTCAAGAACAAAATCAAAATATTTATGAATCAAATAATATAATATTTGAATGGATACCATACAATCAATTGAATGATATTAAAGAAATAAACAATGTTTTATATTTGGCAATATGGAAAGATGGTCCATTATACTATTGTCATCACAAAAAGGAATATGTAAGGAAATCTAAGAATGAAAAAGTTATTATTTTTAGTTGTTTGTATGATTTACCAATTATTACCAATGAATTTTATGATAAGGTATGAAATGACTTTATTTAATCCAATATATATATATATATATATATATATATATACTATACTATACTTAATTGTAACAATTTTTTTTATTATTTATAATAGGTTAAATCATATCTTGGTTCATCTATTTTTGATAAATTTTCAATATATGGAATATCTCAAAATCCAAATACAAAAGAATATTTTATGGTTTTTCAAGATGTTCATTGTGAAAAATGTGGTAAAAAATATACTACAGTGAAGTACAAATGGTGTGAATCATGTCAAATAAATTATTTAGAGAAAAATTTTACAAATTGGACAAGTGGAAATGAAATAGTTGATAATTTTATTCAAGAATTTCAATTAAAAATTAATGATTACAATGATATAATAATCGAATGGATACCGTATGACCAGTTTAATAATATTAAAGAAATAAGAAAAGATGGTTTTAGTACAATATATTCAACAATATGGAAGGATGGTCCTTTATATTATTGTCTTTATAAAAAAGAATATAAAAGAAAGTTAGGGAAAAAACAAGTTGCTTTAAAATATATGCATAATTCACAAAATATTACCAACGAATTATTAAGCAAGGTATGAAATTAAATATAAATATTTTTTTATATCATTTTTTATACTAATTAATTTTCAAAATAAAGGGACGTAATAGTAATGCTCTTCCGATATATGGAATATCACAAAATCCAGATACAAAAGATTATATAATAGTAATTCAAGATGAATATTGTAAAAAATGTGGTGAAGAATATAAGAGTATATTTTATAAATGGTGTAAACCATGTCAAATAAGCAATTTGAAGGAAAATTTTATAAATTGGACTAGTGGAAATGAAAAAGTTGATAATTTCATTCAAGATAGGCAACTAAATCATGTTGATCACTATTATGATCCAATACTTGAATGGATATCATACGAACAGTTGTACAATATTAAAGAAACAGGCAAAAATGGTATTATTACAATATGTACAGCAATATGGAAAAGTAGTCCATTAAAATATAATATAAATTTAAGAATATATAAGAGAGATTTAAGAAATCAAAATAAAAAAGTTACTTTAATATGTTATAATACACGAGATATTACTGAATTTTTAAGCAAGGTAAGAAAGTTTCTTATAAATTTCTTTTATATTATATTATTTTTTAGTAATGTTTTTTTTCTTATTTTTAATAGGATAATGAATATTCAAAGCTATATAGGATTGATAATATATATGGATTATCCCAAAATCCAGATACAAATGATTATATAATGTTTCTTAAAGATGAATATTGTGAAAAATGTGGTGAGAAATATACAAATGATGTGAAGTACAAATGGTGTAAACCATGTGAGATAAATTATCTAAAGAAAAATTTTACAAATTGGACAAGTGGAAATGAAAAAATTGATAATTTTATTCAAGAATACCAACTAAAAATTAATTATAGTGATAATATAATAGTTGAATGGATACCACACAATCAGTTTGATAATATTAAAGAAATAGGTAAAAATGATTTATTTACAATATATTCAGCAATATGGAAAAATGGTCAGTTGAATTATGATAGAAATAAAAGAATATATAAAAGAAATTTAAGAAACCAGAATGAAATAGTTACTTTAAAATTATTTAATTCACAAAATATTACTGAAGAATTTTTTAATAAGGTATAAAAAAGTTTTTTATTAATTTATTCTAATTATTTAGTAATATTTTATTTTATTTTTATTAGGGTAACAACTTCGAATACAGTAATAAAATATATGGAGTATCACAAAATCCAAATACAAAAAATTATATTATAGTTACTCAAGAGAAATATTGTGAATATTGTGGTAAGGAATATACAGATACATTTTATAAATGGTGTAAACCATGTCAAATAAGCAATTTGAAGAAAAATTTTACAAATTGGACCAGCAAAAATGAAAGAATTGATAAATTTATTCAAGAAATGCAATTAAAAATTAATTATTTTCGTGATATAATAGTTGAATGGATACCATATGAACAGTTTATTAATATTAAAAAAATAAACAAAAATGATTATATTACAATATGCTCAGCAATATGGAAAAATGGTCAGTTAAATTATGATCAATATAAAAAAATATACCAAAGAAATTTAAAAAATAAGAATCAAAAAATAGCTTTAAAATTTTACAACTTGCAAAATAATGCTGATGAATTTTTTAATGAGGTATGAGATTCAGGTTCTTTATAAATTTTATTTTATTTATTTTTTAATAAAAATATTTTTTCTAATAGGCTAATGAATATTCAATAGAATATGGTAATAATAATAAAATAATATATGGAATATCTCAAAATCCAGATACAAAAGATTATATTATAGTTATTAATAATATATATTGTGAAAAATGTAGTAAAATTTTGCATGATACTTGGTGTAAATCATGTCAATTAGATTATTTAAAGAAAAATTTTATAAATTGGACCAGTGGAAATAAAAAAATTGATGAACTTATTCGAGAAATGCAATTAAAAATTAACAAGGAATTTGATATAATATTTGAGTGGATACCATTCAATCAGTTTAATAAGATTGAAGTAATAGGTAAGGGAGGATTTTCCATAGTTTATTCAGCAATATGGAAGGATGGTCCATTATTTTACAAAGAAAAATTTAGGAGAATAAGTGGTAATATGAAAGTCGCTTTAAAATCTTTGCTCAATTCATCACAAAATATTATTGATGAATTTTTAAATGAGGTAAGAAATTATATATATATATGTATAATTAAATTTTGTTTTATATTAAATAATAATATTGTACACATTTTAATAGATTAGAGCATATTCTCTTGATTATTTTGAAAATATTATCCGAATATATGGATTGTCTCAAAATCCAGATACAAAAGATTATATTTTAGTTCTAGGTTATGCAAGTGGAGGAAGTTTATATTATCAGTTAAATAAAAATTATGATAAATCTAATTGGACTTCTAAATTAAATTTAACATTGAATATTCTTAAAGGACTTAAAAATATTCATCAAAAACAAATGGTTCATCGTGATTTTCATATAGGAAATTTATTAGTTGAACAAGAAATTATACTCCAATCTAGTAAAATATATATTTCAGATATGGGATTATGTGGAGAAGTGAGTAATATAAAAGATGAAAGCAAAATTTATGGAGTTATACCTTATGTAGCCCCTGAAGTGTTAAAAGGTAAACCTTATACTCAAGCAGCAGATATATACAGTCTTGGCATGATTATGTATTTTATAGCAACTAGACAACAACCTTTTTTCAATTGTGCACATGATGAGTTTTTAGTATTAAATATATGTAATGGAATTAGGCCTGAAATAAACGAGTCAGAAATACCAAAAATTTATATTGATATAATGAAGAAGTGTTGGGATTCAAATCCAAATAATAGACCAAGTGCTATTGACTTAGAAAATTTGATTAAATCATTTTTTTCTTATGGACACTTTAAAGATGTGGAAATCGAAAAGCAATTTGAAAAAGCAGAAGAATATAGAAAAGCAAATATTAAAAATAATCAATCAACTACGCATCCAGAAGCTTATTACACATCTCGGTTACTTAATCCAATTACAAAAAATCTTTATTCAATGGAAGTTATTGACTTCACAATGTAAGTTTGTTATATTTATTTATTTTTTTTAATTAAAAAAATATTTAAAATTTATATATTATTAAATTGATTTAATAGGTGATAAGTCTAAAATGAAAATAATTAATTAAAGGGAATAAAAGAAATCATTGTAAAAACCATAATTTTTTTTCTTGATTGATAGTTTTTTGTTTAACACTGATTATGAGGTATTTGTAAACTAGTAGGTAATTCAGTTTAATCAGTTTGTAATTGGACAAATATTTTATTTCTTTATAAATAGGGTTTTTTTTATTCAACACTGATTATAGAGTATTTGTAAAACATTTTACATAAATAAAATCAGTTTGTAATTGAATAATTTATCTGTTAATATTTAAATATTGTTTGTGATAATGATCATTAAATTTAAATTTGTCAACATTAAATGTTAAAACCAACTTGGGTCCAAAATCAAACCTGGAATATAGTCAAGTTCGGAACATTTTATGCCCATGTCCAAATTTATCTATGCTAATTTAGGACAATCAAGTTGGAGTACAACCAAATGTCCAAAACTCGGTCATATATAAATTATCTTCAGTTGAATGTGTTCTATCTTGGAGTATGGTTAAATTTGGTCTATTTAAATATAATTACATAGATATTTACAAATATTATTTAGAATAGCAAAATATCAAGTTTATTTTTAAAAATCATGCAATGTTTAAAAAAATATATTAAATAATTAAGATAATATAAAATTCAATATATCACATAAAATTTTTTAATTTATACTTATCTCATTAATCTTTTATTGTACACTCTTATAAATTTTATCTTTAGTTATTTTAGCCTAAAAATTAATATAAAATTGCTAAAGCTCACTGACGGTGATGGTCACCGTACCAGCATTATGATATACTTTCGACCGGAATTAAAAATCTAATAAAATACTGGCCGGCATTACATCACAACCGGTGATGTTTGGTAATACCCTTTTAATATTACCAATCGTATATTGTTATATTGTCTATAAAAAACTTATCGCTATAGAGCAATAAAAATTTTCTATATTTGAAAGACGTCAAAGTATATTGTGAAAATGCAAATTTGAAAGACGTCAAAGTATATTGTGAAAATGCAAAACAATCCTCAAATCGCTTCGCCACAAAGATTGAAATTTGCGTTCAAAGTTATGTTCTTGTTTTTTTATAGTTAAAATGTCGTATCATGATTGTCAAATATTTCGATAATTTTCAATTTATCTTTTAATATAAATAATAATTTTTTATTTTTAAACAAAATAAAAAGAGAATATTTTTATTTAAATTTGTTCACTGATGATTTTTTCTTTTATGAGATATCTAATTTGGTTTGAATTTTTTCTCAAAATTTTTTATACGCAATATACATGAAAATTTCTGATATATAAGATAAAATATAATTTTTATCTTCTTATATATTCTATATTATCTACATTATTACATCCTTCATTAAGGAAATATTTGACATTACAATAATACCATTTTTTTATGTACCATATTCTTATCTTTCACATAATTAAGATTTGAAGATTATTTTCAAGGCGCTTTAAACTATTTACCTAAACTAAATGTGTGATGGTATTCAGTTTGTGTAACTGATAATCAGGTGATAATCTAAGATTCAAAAGATGGTAAAAGCCTTTGTTTTACCTGTTACTTTGGTTTTGTTTACAGGACCCAGAAATATATATAAATGGGTCAGGTTTGAGTTTGCGTATTTTGAACTAAAAAAATCATGAAAATCTTTCCTTTTTTGGATAATTTGTGATAATTTCGGTCAGAATTTTATTTCCTATTGTAGTAACTGACTGACATTACCATAATTCCGGCCCTGAAAAAATGCGTATTGGTTTTTTTGAAAAAGTTTCTCGCATAAAGATAAAAAACCTTTAAAAATGTTGTTAAAGCTGAAATATGTAATATACCAGAAAATCAATAAATTATATTGCTACTACTTCGCTTAATAGTGATTGAGATTTTATATTAAATTTGTATATATTTCAATAAATGAGCTAACATTCATTATTCTTTATTTGTAAATAGTAGAAAGATGTTATCACTGAAGTGATCGAGTTTATTATTTATTAAGGTTTTGCTCTTATTATCAATACTAAATAAATTAGTTAACAACTCCATGTACTAATTTCGCTATAATTAGAAAGTAGATTTGTAAATATATTTTTAATTTAAGCGTGCTTATTTATAATTTATTATAGAATTTGTATTACAAAATATATTCATTTAGCTAATACTGTAGTTGGGTTATACTAAATACTGGTTTAATAGTCAAAACCATTTACTTAGTTGACATTTTTTTTTTGTTCTTAATATGGAATTTTGATTTACTAAACTCTACGCTCTATTAGAAAAATTTGTCTAAACGTCATAGTAAGAGTTAGACGCGATCGTAGCGATAAATTTTACTTTTTAGTTATCTTTTTTATGAAACATAATACTTTATTTAAATCCAAGAAAGTTTCGGTAAAACTATTTGTTGAAGTTTTATGAACATTTGCTTTAAAATTTACGTTATTGACATGTTTAATAGCTTACATAAAAAGTATAAAAGGTGATTATTAGAGCTTTTGTATTTTATGCATTCGCATAGCAGAACATGTAAATATTATATGATCGAAACAGAACATGTAGATATTATATGATCGAAAAAAAGAACTCTTTCCGCCGATCATTATGTACACAAATTTTAGGACGGAACAAAAGGTGGAAAAGTTCACAAAGTCCTTAAGGAAAAGTTTTTTTCAACACCAGACATAAACCAACTTATTTTTCACTCCTTTATCTTCGGTTTGGGACACTTTTTCGTGGGTTGTTGATAAGAAGAAAAGTATTTTAGACCTTTTGCAAGAGTTTTACTTACCTACGGCGGTCAAAACAGCGTTTTGAACCTATGAAAAGTTAAAGGTTTCGTTGAACCTCAAAGTACTGACGGTGAACTAGAAGTTTTGAACGGGAACTGACAACTTTTTTTCTTTCAGCTATTTGCGGACTTGGACTTGGACCAACTTTGAGCTTCGAGTTTCTTTGGAATTCCGGGAAATTTTTTTTTTTTTTTTAGTTCTGTGGCGCAGTACAAATTCAACACGTGCTTAGAACGAGTTATTGGATCGAAATTAGATTTATGGGAATTTTTTTCAGTTGGATCCAGCTCGCAATCTGGATTTGGAATCAGGACGGGGAGAGAAGGAACAGGTTACGAATCCTGAGCGATATGGGGGCGACACCAGGAATACGTCCACTAGTTATAATTTAAAAAATAAGGATCTTT
The DNA here is from genome assembly GCA_003833135.1 of Oehlia diaphana. NCBI lineage: Eukaryota > Fungi > Glomeromycota > Glomeromycetes > Glomerales > Glomeraceae > Oehlia > Oehlia diaphana. Next base: position 11,339 of record QZLH01000022.1, read on the forward strand.
ATTATTAAATAAATTTATTTTGTAAGAATGGTGAATGAGATTTTGTATGATTTAGTTCTAATTTTTTAAAAAAGAATATTCAGCAATTAAAAAACATATTGATTATATTCTTTCAGCCACTAAAATAAGGCTTTTGCACTATAAATATTTTAGTGCTACATGTGGCTGTTCAATAATAATTTCACTATTATCCGTATAAACTTGTTCAATACTTGAAAAATAATAAATTAATTTTTCTTAATCAAAAAGATTTTATAAACATTCTTACAAAAAGATCACCATAGGTATTTCCATTATTGATATTATTATTTATGTTTTTATTAATCTGCTTATCATGGTCTATTAATTCTTACACTTTTTGCCTTGTAACCTTGTAATGTCTGACGAGTAACAACTAAGACACTAATTAATTAGGAAAGGTTTTACAAGTAGCTTTACACATTCATTCAGTTTAGAATCTGTTTCAGCGCCAAAGTATGTTTAACACTTAAAAGAAAATTTGAGTAATAATCTCATAAATTGTTTAAATACCATAAATTGTTTAAATACTGTATCTGATGATTAGCAAATTTTAATTTCTTTTTTCCTTTTTTTTTAAGAGATTATTATCTCTTAAATTTTCATATTAAAGAATCATGACCTGATGACAATTTTTTAATTGCAGTAAAACTAAATTAAAAAGAAATTCATTAGATTTCCTATGAGATTTTTATTGAAATAATGCATTCTAATTTTTGTTAATACATATTATTGTTAATAGTTCTGTATATATATTGGTTTTTTCCATCCTGCTTCATTTAAAAAATCTTTTTGATGTTTAATTAAAGTGAAAAGAATGTAGGATACAAAAACTCTGATATTTTATGATTTCATATTACAAACATTGTTACCACAAATTAAAGGTCTATTTAATAGAATGAATTTATATATAATTGAAAGTTATAACTATGATAATGTTGGCTAGTTATTCACTAACTTGATTATTATTGATTAAGTTTTGGATAAAGCTTAGACTGCACCACAGGCTTATTGTTTATTTTTTCTTTTACACAGAATAATAAGCCACTTCAAAAAGAATATTATGATGATCATATTATCAATACCCATGAATGATATAAAATGCAATAGAATTATAGTCTATAATATAAAGAAATGTCTATTATACTTTTAATATAGGAAGAAGATTCATTTCAGAGTGAGATTATTTTTAAATTATTATTAAAAATTAATTACAATATAGAATTGAGTATATAAATTATTACAGTTAGCACAGTACATGTGGCTTTATGTGAGTACAATTAAACAAATCTAAGCCTGGAATTTTCTTTTTAATAGAGAATTTACACAGCCATTATTATTTTTTTTTTATTTAAATACATTCATCAGAAGTTTCCCCTCATTAAATAGGATTTATGGATCATTTTTTGTATCCATCTTGATCAAATGACAAAACTGACTATAACCAGAAAATAAGTATTTATTTACAATGCAAACAGGCCTATATGAGTCCAATATATTGACAAGTCATGTACTCTTTACAGTAAATATAGAGATATACCAGAATATTTGAATAGAATTTTTACAAAATACAATAAATTCAATAATTTAGGTTATAAAATTTGTAAATATTACTTTTACCAAAATAATTGAATTGTATCAGAGAATATACATTATTTGCTAGTTTACTGAAAATCTTATTTATCTCACACCATCAAAAATGCAAGAAGCATAAATGCAAGAAGCATAAAACTTTAAAGAAAAGAGCTGCCTTTGACTCAACTCATATTGCTTATACATGATATGATTTCAACCCATAGAACTACTGGATGATGGAACTATTAAAAGAATTATCATTAAAATATTTAACTATAAATTACATAGTAATTAAGCTCATCTACTCCTACACGACCTACATCTGCAACAATTGCTGGTCGTTTTCAGATTTCTTATCAGAATTCCTTTCAACTTTTTATGAGAATGCTAAAAGAAATGATTTTAAAAATATATTAGCATCAATTTTCAAAAAAACAAAATCGATTTCATAATTTTACACAGAATTGATAGTATTATTCTGAGAAGCTTACAGAAGCCAAAAACAAACTGTGACTGGAAGTTTAAAACATGTTAATAATTTAAAGAATAATTCATACTTATTTGTTGACAAAGATAATAAAAAATTTGTCTTTAATAACAATGTATTTGAATTTGATGAAAATCTTGATTTTAAAAAATGGAGCGATTTAACTGAAATGAATGTGTTCAAAATGTTAACTTTTAAATTTGCATTGGTTGATATTTTAGAATTAATAGTATTTTATTATTCTTCTATTATATAATTATATACTAAATTAATGAAGTGCATCTCTTTCTAGTATAAATTATTAATGATAATTTTGCAATAATGATAAAATATTTTAAATATACTGCAACAATTCTCATATCATGACTGCTTTTTAAAAAATGAATTAGTTACTAATAACTTAAGGATTGATAGTAATGTGACAGTAGTACACATATACATGGCATATAGATCTTTATTTAACAGAATGCTCTAAATACAGAAATGCAAAAAAGTAATTAAATTGCTGCTATGACTACTATTTTTATATAAAACTAAATTAGCAATTGTTTGTAATTTTATATTGTTTTATCATAGAATCAGAACATTCTATGAATCCAGACATGAAGAAGAAAATATAGATAGACTTAATAAATATAGGAGGTCTATTACAGTCTTAATATATTAAAGATTGAGTGGCTGGAGTTAATACTATAATTATTTGCAAATACAACTTCACTATAGATTGAATATCAAAATATTTAACATTTACATATACAATAAAAATAAAATGTGAAAAACAAATAAAATTAAATTAGTCTAAAAACTATTTTAAATAGATATCTGTAGAGACAGTATAACAATTAATCGACATGTAGAGCCTTTGCACCTGATTAAAGTTGACAACCCATTGATAGGATAGGTATGGATATCACATATAACAAAGAACAGCAATAGACATATAGTAGTTGCTACCAAAAGTATAGATCATCCATAAGAACAAAGTTAATATAAATTTATATAGAATAAGCTGTTAAAGAAGAAAAAGAAAAATAATAATTTGTAGATTATTTACTGCTAATTTTTAGTTTTACTTTAAATATTAATTAATCATAAAAGTACATTAATTAGGCTTTTGGTTAGTATAGAATAAGTTTAATCTAAAACTTACAAATATTATTCATACCAATAGATTACAAAATTATGTAAAGGAAGAGGTTAAAGGAAATAGGAAGTCAATTTACTAAACTGTTGCATACTGGATTTATAAAAATCAGGAGCTGACTACTGACTATGTAAAATTATCAGATAAATACCATCAAAGGCAAAAATGACACTGGAAAGCCATAAATTAAAGGAAGAGTATAAAAAGCTCAAATCCATTTTTCATTCAAAACCATGTTATTTACCATGGCTTTTTTAAGGCTAAAATAGGAAGAAGCTATGATAAAGATAGAATAAAGCTTTTGTCACATATGTTTTATTAATTAATAGTTTTAATGTTTCATGAGAATGCTTTTTTTTTTACCCTTTTAAGTTCAAAACACTGATTATTTCAACAGCCTAGATTCAGACAATGCAAATTGTCATACTATCAAATACATCAGTACCTTTGAAAAAATCCACATTTAATTGAGTGAAAGATTGATTACATCATTTTGAGTATGATAAATTTCAAATCATGGAGCAATTCATACACATGGTATTGCTTATTTATCCAAGTCCATTCCAGAATTAATTAAATCCAATGTTATTGGAGCAGATAGATTGTAGACTTTTTATTACCTGGGTGAAGTTTTAATCTTAAAGAGATGGTTAAAGGCTAATATTTAAAGGATTGGAAAGGTATAAGTGGAGATAATATAAATCAATATACAGCCTTTAAATCTATAAGAAAAATATCACATGAAAATCTATTACTATTAACATTGCACAAAGTACAATATTAAGGATACCCTTTATACTCTTACAGGATAGGCCTGCAAAAATTGAATTCTAATTAAATAATAAAAATTTGGAATAAGAAAATTTTAAAAGATATTGAAAAAATATATATATTTAAAAATAATCAAAAAAAATAAAAATCCTCATCAAAGAAAATATCCTCATTGGCAGCTCAATTGGTCAGACCTTAATTCATATTTATAATATGTAACCTCTATATTGAATTAAAATATAAAAAATAAGAAATTAGCTGAAAGAAGAATAAGAGAAATGAATTACTACTTGCACCATTAAAAAACAGAGTAATGAATGAAGTAAAATAAATGGAAAATATTTCTATATATAAACATTTGGCTTATCTTTACTAGTAATAAAATTCCAGAATTTTAAGTTAATACCTGTTTAATTATGATGTTTCAAAGTGGAAAAGAAATACCTGGATTATTCTATTAATAGAACTATTCAGATGACTTCCACATTAATTTAACAATTGAGTCAAACTGAATTCCAGGATTTGGATAACAGTGTTGAAATTGGAAGAAATAATATAACTAGTATTTTGACAACTGATGATAAATTATTGTTAGGAAATAATAGCATATATATTAGTAAAATCTTCCTATAGTTGTAATAGTGATTATTATTTAAATAAAAAGGGTCTGTTTTCAGTATTTTAGAAATAATGCCAAAAAAGTAAAAGCCAATTATGCTTGGAAAGAAGTAATTATTATTGAAAGAATAAATGCAAGAAGAAATTGAAAATGATAAGTACAAAGACCTTTGAAGAACTAAGTAAAGTGAAAGAATGGAATAATTTTCTTCTAAAAAAAAATCTTTGATATTTAAATGCTTATTGAAAATTAGAGGATCAAATCTGTTATATATATATTCTTAAAACTTGATATTTCAAGTCAGGCATAATTAAGAGTAAAAAATGTTTTTCCTAAATGAAAAAGTAAATTTAGTAACTAATATATTATCCTAATTTTATATCCATACCTTAACTATGGTATTATATTAGTTTAGTTAATCAATAAATTCTTCAATGGCTATTCCTTCATTTAATAAAATATAGTAAAACCAAATAACTGAAGGAAAAATTACTAATATATTTATTTTTTAATAAATAATATAATATATAAAATATATACAATTACAAACCTCAGTAAAGGAAAGAGGTTAAAAACAAAGAAATAACCTAATATTATAGTTCTAGAAGAATTGGTTATGATAGATATTCTTATATTTTTGACTATAAACTTAATAATAAAGAAATATATATACAGTATGATTAAACATATAATATTTATAATTGTATATTATTTAAGATTTCTTATAACAATATTTTGAGAAGTTTCAATCATTATAGTAATAATAGTAAATATACTCAATATATATAGGTTATATTACATTTTAATACATTTATTAATAATAGTACAACCTTTTTATAAGTAATAGAAAATCAACAAAATTAAAGTTATATTGAATGAATAAACTAGAAATATATTAATATTTCCCATGTCTCATAAATATTTGGTGGTATTAAAGAATATTTCTCCATTCATGCAGAATATTTCATCAAAAGTATTGAAAGAAACAGCTGTCTGGTTTCTATAAGAATTATAATTACCTGATAAAAAAAAGAATCTTTAATCATATATGGATTTGCAAGAATTATTTTTCTCTAAGATAAAATAAGAAAATAATAAGAATTGATGGATAAGATTACTTGAAAAAAAATATGACTGGTAAACTGGAAAAAAGGCAATATGCACCAGAATCTTTACTTATATCTTCTTATATACACGAGACATTTTATTTACACATGACTCAAAAATATCATTTCAGAATTTATAATGGCTTCTTTTCTAATAGAACCTGATTGTCAGACTTCCATTTCATAATGGAATGATTTTGAATACCACTAAATACCACTATTTATCTTTTTCAATAATAATTATTAATACTAGACAATGTATTTAGTAACTTTGTAGTAACCAGTTAATGATAAATAAGTATCATACATGTATGTTAAAACTTATTAAGTATGTAGATTTAGGTTAAATTGGTTATGGAATTATAATATTTCTCTTCTAATATCTTTAATATTTATTGATAGGAAAACCATATCCAAATCCTAACTCTAATCCTAGTCCTAAATATGATACTATAGTGTTTAGAAAATCAATCAACAATAAAGAGAGCAAATCATCCTTTTATATAAGTTCTTCAACAGCTTTTCCAAAAAGTTATAATAGTAGAAAGAAATTATGATATCTAATTTAATAATAAAATATTAGAATTTATACTTAAATTACTTATCTAGATCATTTAGATCACATATTCTTTATATTATTGCTAAATTATTATAAATTTAACTTATTCAAATTGAAATATGTGGACTTTTATTAAAAAGCATTTAATAAGAATTGCATTATAATTAAAGCTTTTACATCTGAAGTTCAGGTAATAATGGGATAATGCAAAACAAATATTTTTTAGTAAAATATGTTAGTTTAATATAAAGAAACAACTTTTTATGATTTATTAAATCTAGATAATGATTTAAAATATAAGTCAGATTTATTTAAATAAAATTGCAACTAATAAGAAAAGGTTTTTATCAGTTACATGATTATAGTTGCAGTATTTGTAATGTACAGTTATGTATTGATAATACAAAAAAACTATTTTTATTATTTTATACATTCGAAAATATAGAATTGAAAATTTAATAGAAGCAGTTTAAATGAGATATATATAGATTATATTTTACTACTTTTTTACCATTTATTAATAATAGTTACAAACTTTTTTATAAGTAATAGAAAACTGACAAAATTAAATTAAAACAAAAAGTAACAATAATAGTAAAATATTTAAAGAAATATAAATTTAAAAAACTATATAATTTAGAAAAAAGATTATTAAAAGTTATATTGGGTAAATAAACTATTGTGATTATATTATTTGACTATAAGGATTTGATAAGAATCTTTGGATTTAGGGCAAATAAGAAAACAAAAAGAACTGATGAATAAGATTATTTAATCCGTAAGGAACAACTGTTTATCAAATGTATATTTGCATATTAAAGAAAACATATGTCTAATTAATAGTACAAAAAATAGATTAAATAATATTCTAATTCTTATATTAACTAATTCTTATATTAAAAAATAAATGTATAATTGAATATTTATCCACACCTCAAATACCATCCATATGGAACAAGAAACATATATCCATACTAAAACTGATCAACCTTGATTACAGTAATAATTAACATTTAAAAGTTTGGCAGATTATTTCAAAATAAGTAGTAATTATGTTAGAAGTTGGAATAGAAGTTAATCAAATTCCAAAAATGTACTTCTTAATATACATTTGATGGATTTGTACAATTATTTTCAGAATTATGAAAGATACAAAATTTACCAAAAGCAAAAAGAAAAAAAATGATTCAGAAAAGTCTATAGGTTTTATATTTTAATGAATAAGAATTTACACATGATTCATTGTCATGGGAAATACAAATTCCCAAACATTGATTATTAGACAAAATGAAAAGATTGTTGGACTTGGGAAAGGAGTGTGCAGCATTCTGGAACATAATATGGGTTTAAAGAGAAATAAAGATTGTGCTGTAGAGTTTTACACAGAAGTAAAAAAAGTTTTTTTCAAGAAATGTAACATTATTTTAAATGATGTGAACATTACTGATTCTTCCTTTGTTCTTTAGAAATTTAATTCGCTTCATGTTTCATTGCATTAAAAATTATCATGATGATGCAGAACAATTACAAATGAAATGATTACTTGGTTATGTCTGCTGAAAACTAATACAAGAATGATCAATTCAGCTTCAATTAATCCTAATCAAGCAAATCATATTGTTTCATTTTTTACTAAAAATGAAATGTGGTAATGCGAATAACTGAATTGTAAGAAAATCCTGGTATGAAATTTTTTAAGAAATAATCCTTAGTTTAAGATTCATTTATATTACTTGTTATCTACTTTAAAAAGAATACATGAAAAATGACAAAAAAAGGTCTTTAAATGCTTGAAAAGATTTAATAGATTCTAATACAATTTTAGATAGAGAATATTAAAAATTATCTCATTTAATTAAATAATTTTAAAACAAATTATCAATTGTTAATTATATGGTTACTACTCCAAACTATTTTTTGTAAAGCTACTTAAGAAAGGCATACATAGCAAATAGTATTGATTTATCAGCACTCAGCAGTTATAATAGATAATGCATCAAATATAAAAATTGCATGGAAAGTTCTTTAAAGAAAATATCCACATAAAACATTTCTAGGTATTGAACTCATACAATTATTATGGATTAAAGTAAGGTTATACTTAAAAAAAATAAACGTATTTCTTTAGGGAAGTACATTTTTATTTTTTTTATTATTCTATTATTAACAAAATCTGTTATTTAATCTGAAGATAATATTGGATTTATATCAAAAATTATTACTAGTGATTTTGAACCTTTCATCAACTTTTTACAACAGTTACAAAATGATACATCTGGTTTGCCAACAGTTTATTTAAATTAAAGAATCTTGAAGATTTTACTATAACAAATGATAATTTATTCAACAGTTAGATCTAAGTGGAAAAGATCATTGGTTTAGTTTTATATAACCCAGTTACTGTGTTAACTTACACATTAGATTCCCAGTATAGAGTAGAAATACAATGGGATTTAGTTATCAAAGATGAATTAATTCATTGTGCCTATTGAATCAAAGTAAAGTATTAGAAGGATATGTAAATTATTTACAAACACTTGGTCATTTTCTTATTTCATTTTTATGGGAATCAAATTTAGTAAAAAATGCAATTAATTTGTGATATCTTGTTAAAGGTTGTTGTTATCTTAGGTTTTACAAATTGAAGGAACGAAGAGCTGAAAGATGTTACAGTTAAACTATCCATTAGGAATAATAAACTAGTTAAGGAAAATCAGTTAGAAGAAAATGTTGATCTATTGGAAAAGGCTAAAAGCATGTGGTACTTAGTGAAGTTGCTTTAAAAATTCTATAAGAGAGCATTAACTCCTCCAGTTGCCATTCAGGTGGTTTTCTAACATTCAAATTATTATTAAAAGCAAAATTATCTTCCTAAAATTTCTGAAACTATATGAAATAAAGTTTGAGATTGATAAAGTGAAAAATAGCAAAGTGGTTTCTTTTTCTCTGAAGAGCTAAGATTTGCTATGAACAATGGCTATACCCTACTCTCCATTAAACAAGTTTATCTATAACAAAGCATATTTGGAGAAATAGGCTTAATTGATAAGAGTTGAAAAATTTGGTGGAATTTAAAATTATTTAATTTAATGAATTAGAATTAGAAAATATTAATTAAATAATAATGAGAAATGTAATGCAGATGATGATATTTTTCTCTTTATTTTCTTTATTTGATATTAATGAATTTGATAAATAATGATTGTATTAATATTGATGATTTATATAAATATAGTGAAAAGTATACATTCAAATTATTACTATTAAAAGTAAAATTATCTTTCCAAGACATTCTGTGAAACTATATGAAAAATGAATAAAAATTCAGATTGATAAATAGCAATGTGGTTTCATTTTCTCTGAAGAGCTAAGATTTACCCTGAACAATGGCTATTCCTTACTCTCAATTAAACAACATCTCCAACTTCAAAATATTGAAGCACATTTGGAAAAATAGACTTGATAAGAGTTGAAAAAATTAGTGGAGTTTAAAATTATTTGAGAAATTTTGAGTTAAATAAAATTAAATTAAATGATTAGATGTAATTTGGATGATGATCCTTTTTTCTTTATTTGATATTAATGTATGTAATGATTAAATGATTGTATTAATATTGATGATTTAAATAAGTATAGTAAAGAAGTATACATTAAAATTACTATTAAAATCTTTCCAAGACGTTTTGTGAAATTATATAAAAAATGAATAAAAATTCAGATTGATAAAATAAAAATAGCAATGTGATTTCTTTTTCTCTGAAAAGCTAAGATTTACCCTGAACAATAGCTATTCTTTACTCCCAATTAAACAACACCTCCAACTTCAAAAAATTGAAGCACATTTGGAAAAATAGACATGATAAAAGTTGAAAAATTAGGGGAGTTTAAAATTATTTGAGAGATTTTGAGTTAAATTAAATTAAATTAAATAAATTAGAATTAGAAAATATTAACCCAATAATAATGATAAAATTGCATCCCATACACAATTCTCTAAATAATAGTTTTATAATAAAAATAATGAATGTAATGCTTACAAAATAAAAAAAAATAAGTTAAAAAAAAAAATTTTTTTTTAAAGAAGCTTCAAAGTTTTTTCTTCGAAACTCACCAATATCAAATGCCAAGAACTGAAAGCCAAAATCTACAAAATAGAAGAAAAAAAAATTAAAAAAAATTAAAATAAATAATTTATTTTAAAATAGTTTTGGCTCTTTCGCTCTAAAACTCACCTATATATCAAATGTTAAGAAGTGAAAAACTAAGCCTACAAAATAAAAAAAATAAGTAAATCAAAAAAAAAATATTTTTTAAAGTAAGTTTTGAAGTTTTCACTTCAAAACTTACCAATATCAAAAGCCCAAGAACTGAAAGCTGAACTCTACAAAATAGAAGAAAAAAAAAATTAAAAAAATTAATTAAAATAAATAATTTTAAAAAAAGTTTTGGCTCTTTCACTCTAAAACTTACCTATATATCAAATGTCAAGAAGTGAAAGACAAAACCTATAAAATAAAAAAAAAAATAAGTAAATTAAAAAAAAATATTTTTTTTAAAGAAGTTTCAAAGTTTTTTCTTTGAAACTCACTAATATCAAATGCCCAAGAACTGAAAGCCAAACTCTACAAAATAGAAGAAAAAAAAAATTAAAAAAATTAATTAAAATAAATAATTTTAAAAAAAGTTTTGGTTCTTTCACTCTAAACTATTTTTTTTATTTTGTAGGCTTCGTCTTTTGCTTCTTGACATTTGATATATAGGTGAATTTGGAGCGAAAGAGCCAAAACTTTTTTTAAAATAATTTATTAATTTTTTTTTTAATTTTTTTTTCTTCTATTTTGTAGAGTTTGGCTTTTGGTTCTTGGGCATTTGATATTGGTGAATTTCGAAGAAAAAACTTTGAAGCTTCTTTAAAAAAATATTTTTTTTTTAATTTACTTATTTTTTTTTATTTTGTAGGTTTCGTCTTTCGCTTCTTGATGTTTGATATATAGGTGAGTTTTGGAGTGAAAGAGCTAAAACTTTTTTAATTTAATTAATTTTTTTAATTTTTTTTTCTTCTATTTTGTAGAGTTCAGCTTTCGGTTCTTGGGCTTTTGATATTGGTAAGTTTCAAAGCGAAAACTTCAAAACTTTTTTTGAAAAATATTTTTTTTTTTGATTTACTTATTTTTTTTTTATTTTGTAAGCTTTGTCTTTTACTTCTTGACATTTGATATATAGGTGAGTTTCAGAGCGAAAGAGCCAAAACTTTTTAAAATAATTTATTTTAATTTTTTTTTTAATTTTTTTTTCTTCTATTCTGTAGAGTTCAGCTTTCAGCTCTTCTCTATAAGAAATATGTATATGGAAAGGATATATTTTGTATACATTTTATGTACGTTTCTATAGATTCCATATACAAATTACATATATTTGATAAGTAATTCATTTTTGAACATTTTTTAAAAAAACTAATATACAGTCGACCCCTATATAATCACCTCGTATAATCACATCATATAAAATTCCCCTTTATAAGCACACCATATTTTGGCCCAATATACTAATAAATATATTAGAAAAACCTCCTCTATAATCACAACATATGACTTTTTTTATAATCTCACCCTTATTTTTCAGTCCCAAGGGGTGTGACTATAAAGGAGACCGACTGTATATGAAATGTATATGGAAAAAATTAATCATGCGGAATGTATACAGAATTTTTAAACTTAATATTTTTAGAAAATAATTTTACAAAAATCCCGTATTATAATGTGAGATCACGTGATTGTTTATTGTTTTGTTATGATACGTTTTTTGTTTTTTATATAAACCATTACTTGATGAGTTTGATCTTCTGATCTTCCTTTCTATCTTTCCTTTCCTTTCTCTTTTCTCTTGTCTTACTTTTTTTTAATTTTCTCCTTTTTTCGTCACCCCCTTTTTAAAATTTTTTTTGTACCTTACTTTAAAAAATTTTTTTTTCGTTACTCTCCTTTAAAAAAAATTTTTCTTTTATTCCTACTCTAAAAAAAAATTTCTTTTTACTATTTCTATTTCCTCTTTAGAGTTTGGAACCAAATGCACCATCCAGTTTTTAAACCGGTTCCACCCATTTTTTTTATGATTCGGTTCAATCTGGATTTATGCTGCAAAAACTAGTTTGCGTTTAAAGCGAATACAACTGGGTGCTCAATCTGATATGATATCAAAACTTTATAGTGCCAGCCAGAATTACAAAATTATAAATCACATGACACTGGGTAGATAGTTTAGCTTAAAGATGTTAGCCATAATTGATTTGCCAATACCGTAATATTACGGCATACAGCATTACAGTTATGACACTTTTCATAATACTGTAATTAGTCTGTAATGCTGTAATTATGCCGTAATGCTGTAATTAGGCCGTAATGCTATAATTAGGTTGTAATGCTATAATTAGGCTGTAAAGTCGTAATTTTAATACTATAAAAATTTAAAACAAAAGTAATGAATTATAAAAGTAAAATTACAAAAGTTTATATGTTGTGTAAGTTTAATTTTTAGGGGTACATAAGACGCATCGCATTTTTTTTGCATTTTGTATACGCGTTTGTGTAAAGAAAAAAATTATATAATGAACCAAAATCCCTAGGGGTAGGTGGTCGGGAGTAGAAGGTGGGAAATTATATATATATATATATGTTTTTTTCAAAAAATTTATATTAAATTAGCATAATATCTGTAATAATTAAATGATTTTATGCATAATTTACATATAAACTTTTTTACAAAAAA
>QZLH01000022.1:49383-68902 GCA_003833135.1 Oehlia diaphana
AAGAATTATGAAGCATCTGATGAAAAAGAAACCAAAACAACAAAATAAATCCAAAACTGACCTACAAAAAAAAAAGACTCTGAAGCCTGAAGCAACAAAATTGAAACAACCTACAAAAAAAAAAAGAATCTGAACTCACTTAGAAAGAAAAAATAAAATTGAACTGACCTAAAAAAAGAAAAAAATCCTGAACCATCCTACAAAAAGGAAAGGACTTCCAAACTGATCTACAAAAAAGAAAAAGAAACTGAATCTTCTCACAAAAAAAATCTGCTGGCCTATGAAATAAAAAAAAGGGATAAATATAGATAAAAAGAAAGGGGAATAAAGAATAAATCAAAAAAAAATATTTTTTTAAAAAGAGGGTAACGAAGTTAGGAAAGTTAAAAAAATTTTTTTTGAAGGAAGGACGTCAAAGTTAGAAAAATAAAAAATTTTTTATAAAGAGGAAATAGAAATGGAAAGAAGAATTTTTTCTTTAAAAAAAAAGGAGAGTGGGAATAAAAGAAAATATTTTTTAAAGTGAGGTACGAAAAAGATATTTTTATTTTAAAAGGGGGTGACGAAAAGAAGAAAAATTTAGAAAAAATAAAAAAAAATAAGAAAAGAGAAAAGAAAAAGGAAAGGAAAGACAGAAAGGAAGATCGAAAGATCATCAAGTGATAAACAATCACGTGAACTCGTGTTATAATACGGGATATTTGTAAAATTATCTTCTAAAAATATTAAGTTTAAAAATTCCGTATACATTCTGCATGAATAATTTTTTCTGTATACATTTCGTATACATTAGTTTTTTTAAAAAATGTTCAAAAATGAATTGCTTATTAAATATACGGAATTTGTATACGGAATCTATAGAAACGTACATACAAAACATATCCTTTCCGTATACATATTTCTTATAGGGTTGGCGGGAGTTCTGGGATTGATCTTGGATCCGTTCCTCATCTTCAAGGTCAGGAGTCATCGTTCGCCAGCTCGCGGTTTAGTTTGTAGTGTTAGAATTATTTTCGCTGCAATTTTTATTATTGTTATTCTTATAATTTGTATTACAGCTCTGTATTCACTGAAACATAAAATAAGAATAAAAATAAAACCAAAAAAATTTACACATAAGAGAAGTAACGTAATAGATCATGTGACTTTACGTTATTTAGCCAATTTCCGTAACTTACTTTCTATATATTCATCACATTTGTCAATTTTTTCAATATACATACAACGACAGGGCATTTACAAAGATAAGATTCGGTGGTAAAGTCTACAGTATATTCTTCGTAAGTTTGATTTTCGTGCCAAATAACTTTCAATTATAGCATGATCTCGCGTAGAACTAAATAAAAAAGTAATATATGAATCAAATGTATACTTCGAAATATAAAGAATCATAGTTTAATTATTTACAGTTAGTTTCTTTTGAATACAATACTGAAACAAACATCCGTTGCAACTATTGACGAAAATACCTTGCACGGTACGATGGACGTCTTTATGTGACATTATTATACCAACACTGTATAATATCCATAAATTATAGTATAATTAAGTTTGATGAAATTTATTTAATCGATAAATAAAATACATATATATTGTTCTTTTGTTCATAAGTACATTATAATTCATTTCCCCTTTTCTGAAAAAAAGTTAGTGTAAAAATTATTTCTTGTCAGCTATTATTTATAATCTTCTTTTGACAATAATTAGATTAAAATATGATAGCGCATAATGTTTTACGATCTGAATATTCTTGTAGTAAGACACGCTTGCTTAATTGCTTTTAACATTAATAAGCGTAGATAATTACGCCAGAGCATGACAATTTATCATTTTAAAGGTAGATATTTAGGGTCTACCTACATTGGCATGCGCGTTAACCTTATGATACCATTTATAGGTTAAGATATTTGGAATATTATTCCAATCATACAACGGATAATGCTTAAATATAATTGTGGCTCGCTTTTAAAAAGTACCTAAATGTAACTTAAAAGACCTAAAAATAAAAAGAAAGAAAATTAGAAACAAAGAATATAAAACAAAAACACAAAAACCTTTACCGCAAAACTGAAAAACCTAAAGACATAAAAGAAAGAGAAAGAAAAGAAATTAGCAACATGAAGCAAAAAAGAAACAAAAAAAAACTAGAAAACATATCTTTTTGCTGCAGAACCAAAGAACATAAAGGACTAAAAAAAAACAAAAAACCATACCTTCCATCACTAAAGAAAAAAATTGTATGACTTATTGTGAAAGTATAATGTCCTCCCGAAAAATAATATAAAGTAAATTAAATCACATTAATCACATTGAAATTCCAATAGAAATAACAAATTAGCTTCCATAATCCATAATCCATACATAGTGCGATTGGTGCGTGCAAATGCTAATATTACTAAAATCAACATAAACAAAAAGAACGGAAGTATAGTTTCAAAAATAATTATGACATGATAAATACAATATCTATCAAATAAGTTAATGTTAATTTGTTATTTTGAATTTATCTTATTTTTACCATCAAGAAAATTGAGAACAAAATCGATATTTTCACAATTAACACCAGTGTTAATTTCGCAACTTTCCCAAACTATTAATAAATTGAAAAATTTTACCATTATTGACATTATTATCCGGAGCGTTAACGAAGGACATTCAATTGTTACGTATACAGAGATTTGTAACCCACGTAATTTTCCTTTCCATCCACTTTGATCCCATTAATGTTAATCATGTTGATTGCTTTTAATATGAGATAAGAATTTTTTTGCCAATTTCGTTAAAAAGCTTCTCTTAATTGTTAATCTTTTCAGCGAGCGATGAATATGAAGATGTGAATAGAAGAAAGGATAATGATAAGTAAGAGAGTTATTTGTAAAGATTTTTTTTAAAAAAATCTATTCTTACAAAATTTAAGAAATTAGAATGAGCACTAAAAATTTTATACTTTAGTAATAAGGTGGTGCAAAGTTATAAAGTTGATTTTCATATCCTGGTCGGGACTAGGAGCTCCACATCGGCTCTAATTAACAAAATTATGAGCTACGTGCATCAAAATTAAGAAACAAGTAGAGCATGTGATGATCAATCAGAAAAATTTTGATTGGCCTTCAAATGATAGTTTGTGTGTGATCGTCAGATGACTCAATTGGAGTCTCCTCGAAAATTGCGAAGTTCAGAACGGTTTTTATGATTAAAAATAGTTATAAAGCCCAAGAGATCCAGAATCTTTTAAATTTAAGATCGGTTCCAGAATCGACTCGAGTCGACTCATTTTGAGCCGCAGTGAAGCATGATTTTAGAAATTGTAACAAGGTAATCTTTGTAACGTAATAATTGATGTAGATATTGGATAAAATTTTAAGCTTAAATTAAGGGATAAATCATCGCAATTTAAATAGAGGAAATGATGTGTAAATTTATTATAATTTATTATTTTATTTTATTGATATATACTATAACTGATAATATTTTACTACGCTATTTTCGAAGTCTCATTACTACAATTTTAAGAAATCTTTAAAAAAAAACTTCCTTAAATATTAAATTTTATACAAACAATATTGATATATTTATATGATAAAAAAATTACTTTTGTTTTAGTAAAATTTAAAGATTTAACCTCTAATTCATTATAAAAATTATTAACTTACAAATTCAAAATTAGTTTTTAACCACCCGGTTTGTGTAAACCACTCCCATAATTTGCTAGATTTATTGACATCTATTGGCAGATGTCTTTGTGCGTCACTCTTACGAAACGGGAATGATCGTTGCGAGTAACCTCTTGCAGATGAAATTAAAATGTATTTGGATGTTAAATATTGAAGAGGCGTGAGACGTAAAGTTGAAACCACGAGAGCTTCTTTTGGATGTAATAGATTGCGATGAATTAAATTTCCTATAAACAGGGGGTTCCCTTTCCACGTGATGTTAGGTGTGATATGTTCAAGTATATCTTGATCAAGGTTTAGCTGTGCGATTTTCTTCATCAAATCTTCAATTTTCATAGAAGGAGGAATTGGTATACGAGTTGGTTTGGCTTCTTCTGCCACAACCGTAGGAGTTATACCACTATTCGTCATAGCTCTATAAAAACTATTACCTTTACCTCTCTTTTTATATAAAATTTGTTTTTTCGAACTTGCTTGTTTTGTCTTCGCTTTAATTTTGAATTTCTTTGCTTCTTTTTTAGATGTAATTTTTGTTTTAGTTTTGTCGGTACGATTCTTTGGTGATGGTAGAGTATATGATATATATTTTACGCTGGATGAACTGTAATTAATTGATGATGATTTTGAGGATGTCATTGGTGAATCATCTCGAATTAAATCTTTTGATGGTGTATATCCGCCATAATAAGAGTGTGAATTCAAATTATTTTGTGTTGAACCGTTTTTTAAAGCGACATTAGAAACACAGGATTTATTTTGTAACGTTTGTTCATTTTTAATTTCCGAACGCCTAATCAATTCTAGTAACTCCGGCGGTGCATCGCAAATTCTCATTCTATATTTTGATTTGGTGACGTGTTTTTCATTTTTGTTATTAATCGATGGTTGTTGTGAAGGAGGTTGCGTAAAAGATTCGACGTCCTTGGTAGCAGTAGGAACAGTAGGAACTTGCATTAATGAATTTGAAAACATTCTTTTGATAAAAAAAAATAATAAATAAAATTGGTAATAATTTGTTTATTTGTGAAAATAAGGAAAAAATAAAAAAATATTTGGAAATTTTTTTTAATTTTTTTTTTTTTTTTAAAAAAAGAATGCACATTTTTTATATATGAAATTTTCGGAGTTAAAGATAAAATTGTATCCGAGATTATTAAAGAATTAAATGAAAGAATTGAATATTAATTTTATTTTATTTATTTATTTTTTAAAGGAATTATTTGTTACTATAATTCATATTTGTTTTTTTTTTAAAAAAAAAAAAAAAAAATTATAATTCATATTTTTTTATTTTTTTTAAAAAAGTAAAAAAAAAAAAAAAAAAAAAAATTTTTTTTTTATACTGCATATACTGCATATACGTAAATACGTTATATACCCTATATCAAGATATATATATTGTAAAATAAAATTTAGGTTTTTTTTGTTTATTAAATATTTTGAACGAAAAAAAAAATAAAATTTTTACAATACTCTTATATATAACGTCAATCATCATCATAAATAATGTGACAGTAAAAAAATTAATTCAATACTGTGAATAAAATAAATAATATTCAGTTTGTAAAAAAAAAAAAAAGGAAAGGAAAAAAAAGGAAATTCCGATCCGAAGTTGATTTGTTTTAAACAAATTAGAGATAATAAAAAAGCATTTAATGTAACATATAAACGTATTATTATTTAATAAATTATCATTTCTATACTTCTCAACATTCTACATTTTCTATATAAATTCTTATAAAAGCATTTATTTCGGCATAATACAAATAATACTGTATGCATTATGTAAATTAATATAGTAATTTCTGTATAATCACATTATTCACATACTACGCCAACATATGTAAAATATTTTCAATGAGTGAGAGATAAGAAGTATTCCTTACGGAATTTGAAGTTTTTATTTTAAATACACAAGCGTAATTGTTTGTGAAATATGCAACATTACAAAGATTAAAAATGGATTAATCCATTTGGGAAACGATAAACGTTAAGCAGATAATCGGAGATCGGAACGACTTTCAAGGATTTACTATTTATGAAAATATATCAATGCCACAAATTCCCATTTTTAAACAATTCTTAATTGAAACATTTTAACAATTAATTAAACTATTAAAGTAATGAATAACGAATTAAAAAACCCCAGAATTATTTTAACCCCTAAATTATTTATCAAAAATTTAGTTTTTCTCACCATAATAGCCCCCAAAATTGATGTGTGATATTATTGGGTTTATTGTTGCTTCTAAATGATATTCCAAAATTGGCTTATCTTTTTTATCAAATGATTAACCAAATTTGTTAAATTCTAATTTTTTTTTATTTGTTTTGAATAAGATCAAATAACAATCACTAACGAATCCGACTGATGTTACTCATTAATAGAGATGCAATTAAAGAAAAGCTTGACAATCTATTACTATAAAATTATTATAACTTATCGTATGAATAATAATAATTATCATTATACGGAATAAATTATCCGTCCACTGCTGTACTCCGAACTTTTGAAATAAAAAAAAAAAAAATTTTTTTATTTATAATTTTATTTTTGTAATGAAATCAGATAAAATCTTTGCCCCCAAAAAATTTTTTAATTACATGACACAAAATAAAAATCGCTTATACTGTCCTATTATATTAATAGATAATGGAAAATATAAAATTTCATGAAATAATCATTAAACTTTTTTTTCCAGGTATGGAAATTATGTATCACTAAATTTCGTTATGTTTCAGATATTCTTAATAAGGAAATCTATTGTTATTTTTTTATCGTCTTGGAATAGTTGGTTCCTTTCGCTTATTAATATGATAATATCATGTACGAAAAAAAAATCAGAATTTTTTGAAATAATCAACGTAAACGGGAACATCCATTTTTTATAAATTGTATTTTTATTAAATATCTTTTTTTTTTAATTATAAAAATCATTGCTTAATCAAAATGTTGATCTACATTAATGATCCAACGGCCTCAGTAAGTGTCGGTGTGTGTAACCGTTTCGAGAAGAATTAAAGCACAAAGTTTTATTTTAATTGTTTCCGTATTCAGGAAACAAATATACCGTAAATTTTAATTGTGGCTAGTGAACAAAAGTATCTTATTATATGCATTCGGATTTTCGTTTTTCTTCTTAAACTTGTTTTCCTTAAATTTGAAACATTCAACTTCTAAACATGTATACAAGAAATTAAAAAAAACACTTTTGCCTACATTATAAATAGAACCGTAAAATAAGTGTAAAATTCCAATTGAAAACATTTAGAAAGAAAAAAAAAATACTTTCAAATTTATTCATTATAAAAAATGGAGCGACTTTATTTAAAACAAATTTCTCGCTTATCATTCTAAATAAAAATTTTTGTACTATACAACATATACTGTAAATCGTATCGACGAAATTATCAAACATAATGTTTGATAATTTCGGCACAATATACACGATATCTATATCGTTAATATCCAATCACTTAAATATAACACCAATTTGAATAATTTCCATAAATTTGAAGTTATAAATTTCGGAGCAACATGTTATATACACGGACAATTAAGATTAATAAATTTATTCTTTCTTGACTAACAAATGTTCTTCCAATTATCACAAATTTATCCACCATTATATATAAAGCAATATTGTAGTAAATAGTATTAAGACCATCTAATACACTATTATACCCTATAAAATAACTCCGATAAATGATCATTTTTCTAGTTTATTCCGAAAAAACTCAGATATGTTCGTATTACAGCCGTTTTCAAAATGGTTGATGCTATTTATTTATGATTAAATATTCGAATACCAATATTCGTCCGGTTTTCATCCATTATTTGTCCGGGTTTTATCCGGTTATCATCCGGTTTTCGGTTTTTTATTTTTTTTCGTCCAAACATAACGGAATCAACCATTTGAAAACGACTATAACTAATAGTTTTTGAATTTACAATATTTCTAAAATCAATCTATTAATAATTCTTTCATGATATTAAATTATTTGAGACGTAAATAAAATACTGTATATACAATGTTTTTTTCTTTTAAAAAAAAAAAATTGTTATGTGATCGCATTCTCTCGTAATCAATAAATCGTGCCAAAGCAATTAGCAATTTTCTTAAAAATTTTTGTCCTTAATCAAAATTTATAATTGAACATGTACATAACCATTTCTAAATGCAGCGAAATTGATTCTTCAACATTAACACCGAAATTCTTGAAATCCTTTCAAATCCAAAATATTCGGTATTTTGATCACGGTATTGTAAATCATGTGAAACCGGATAAATCACTTATTCGGCACTCGAACCGAATAATCGTTGGACTAATCGCCGATACGGTAATTGCAAATCTTAAAGCATGTTTCGGAAAATTTATTTAGCCGACCTTATTGCGAAATTTCTCTGACAAGCCAACTTGCATACTATTATAGTGTACTATCATGAATTCAGAAACAATGAGCAATTATATAAAGAAATTAATTACAATAATCTTTTGTAATGGCAGATGATTAAGTTTTAAATTGATTTGTAACTTTATTTATACAACGGGGTATGCTGTCTTACTAATTTTCGTTTATTCAAATTATATTTTTGTTGGTGCGTATAAAACCCTTGGAATAATTTGATTTCACATGGGTGTATATCATTGTATATCACACAATCACACAAAGCCACAATACGTTAATATGGTCAATCGTGCTACCAAAAGATTACGTAGTATAATACCTTGAATCATAATCTAATGATAAAACCATATTATTCATTTTTTATTTCACACGTACTGAAATTATATATATACTTCCAGATCCTCTCTTACAAACCTTTTTTCTCAAAACTAAACTTGCTTATTATAACTGATAATCTGATAATTGTTTGCGGATTATTACCTTTATTTAGCCTGATACGCAAACTTATAAATTTCGAGTATAAATTTATACTTTTTAACTACGTCTGTGAAAATTTTAATAATTTGAAGCGAAGAACCTCAGTTGTTAATAAACGTTTAAAGACTGAAAATGAAGAATATACAAAAACAACGACGTGCGTGGTTGGACGAAAATAATGAGTGCTTTCGATCAAAAGACGTCTTGTAGAATGGTAAATTTTAGAGGCCAAGATGAAGAATCTACTAATAAAAATACCGAACTTGAAGAACAAGAAGAAGAAAACGAAATTCCGAAAAAAAACTAATGTAAAAAAATTCAAAGAACAAATTAAACGCCAATTAGTAACCTAAGAATATATTTCACAGTTGAAGATCATGAAATTTTTAGGTAGATCGATCCATGTAATTCCACATGGATTAGTTCGGAAATATGTGAAATTCCATACATTCCCATACATATATCTTATGCGGATTCACATCAAATTTTGTGGATCTACGCCGAAAATACCACGTGTTTTGTCACAGGATTTGGAAATATTATAATTATTCGGATTTCCAACAATATTCAATGTGGATTTTAGTTGAAAAATATTCTGATGATAACCCTAGATGAGTCAATCGATGATTTCGAAAAGTTGTATATGATGTGAAATAGTATAGGATATATTGATGTGAAATAGATAATATGGAAATTGATAATCAATGAACCAAAACCAAAAGGCGAAGAAAGAATAAAAAAAATAATAATAATTGTAATTATATTATAATTAAATATTAATAAAATATATACAGTATATTTGTTAGTAATTGTGAAAAAAGAAAGTAACGTTGAATTCTATGATCAAATAAATACTTTGCCAGAAGCAGAGGAGCGATTTGAAATGATGCAGTTTCCAACACTACGAAGTACCGTTAGAACCGTTAAAGAAACTCTGAGGCCTTGAAAATTTGGTATCGTGTTTAAGCACACCCGTGCAACAACAATATGGATTAACAATCTGCTAATCATCATTATCGTCATTGTTGTCATTCAATTTCTCTTACCGATTGTTATCATCACCTAATTCTTCATCATTATTACCATCTGCACGGTTCGTATGGGGTATATGGGTTAGCTATACTTTTGGATTCCAATTTTTGCAATATTCATCGACGTATCTCTTGCAGGAAAAAGACAGACAAGAAGATAGTACACTATCAAATACAAAATTATACAATTCCCTTATTTAACCCTTTATTCATAAAAAAAATCACTATTAACAAAAAGAATTAAAAAAAATTATGCACAAATAATCCTCCCTTTACGGTAAATAAACATGTCTACACTTAGCAAATAAGCATATGAGTATGTGTGACAGAAATTTTCTGAAAAAATTAAATTATTTTTAATGAATAATATAGAATAGAAAAATACCGAAAATAGATAATATGCCATACAGACGTGTATGATCATTAATGACGCCAATTGATTTTCACCAAAAATCCAAAAATAAATACAAGAGTCGGCGTGTGCATTATGGAGTTGGCGATCCCAGTGATTTTATTCTGGTGCTTTCGCACCTTGCTTGAACCATTGAGCTAATATTATAAGACTGCAAGGTTATAAAATTGGTGTGTTGTATGAATGTTGTTGATACGTATTCACAGATTTGAAGATATTATAAGGTTGTTTTGAACGAAGTAAATATTCATTTAAATTTACGATCGCGGCGATGTTCCAAATCTCCAACTATTTATGTATCAATAAGGTTCTTAAATAAATAAATTATCGGCAAAATTATCTTATAAACTTAACGGTTTGTGTCACAAATATATTTATTTATTCCTTTCTCATTTTAAGTAGTGGATACTAAAAGATGAACTTATGACATGGATCAAGAACATTTTTCCAATAAAATAAAATAAATTACAATTTATACATTAATAAATTAAACTTACCGGAAATTATCTGCTTTTTTGCTGTATTCCAGAATCTTCTTAATTGATGTTGCATTAATCTACAAGAAAAAAAGATATGATTTTATTGTTTTGTAATTATTCTTTAATATAGTTTGTGGTTGACTTTATAATATTTATTTCTTGAAAAAAATAAATTCATGGAAATCCTAGATTATATCTCTATATTTTAACAAAAATTTTTTTGGGGTATTCGCAGTCGATGAATGTACGAATAAAAATTAAAAATGGGGTTATCAATCACGTGACATAATGAACTCGTAAAGATGAATATAAATTAATATAATAAAATCCAATATTAACGTTACGGGCTATTTAAATATCATTTTTAACGAGATAACAATTCGCAATTATAATTAATAAAGTATTGCAAAAAAAAAAATTATAAAAACATTGATAATATAACTCTAACAAAAATACTTTGCGTTGTTTACAAATTTGGACACTACGACACGCAATCAATCAATAATTTTGGCGCAGTAGCATGAATAGTTTTACAAATCTGGATTCAATAATATTTTATATCAAGGCTGTTATTTTAGATCAGATCAGGGACTACTTAATTAGGAATTGTACAAGTTATTTAATAAATAAGATTTATTAGATTATGCACGATATAACGTAATTAATTAAATAAATTTGTATGACTTTTGATTTTTTTTTCTACAACGAAATGCAGTTACATCAAAATATATTGTAAGACCTTCGGAAAACACCAAAGCATGTGAGAAATGACTGGCTATTTACGTTTTTGTTGAATTTTTTTTTTCCTCCGGAATCCCGAAAATGACAGTTCATATTTTTCTTATTAAAGATCAATATAGGGGTTAAACGCATTATTATCTATCATTCTTCGAATCGCAAAATGCGTTAGAAAAAATTATTGTAAAACCTTCTAAAATTTTTAAATGAAATGATTGGTTCTTTTAAACAAAGAAATATTATTTTTATCGATCGAAAGTTTTTCAACATAGATTCGTACAAAATTTATTGGATAGCGCATTATTTTGACTTAACCCTAGTCCTCCTTTTTTGTAAAGTATATTCTATATATTGATTTACTGTATATTGTATAATTTATATTATCGATAAAGATTCTGTTGTTTAAAATATATGTATATAATTTAATTTAATCCACCACAGTTTCGGATTTCAACCTAATAAAATTTAATCCAAAAAAAGTATTTATAATGTCACATCTGGCCATCTGCAAATTTTCTAATAATGAAAATACTTTTAATAAACTTAATAAAAAAAAAAAATCTGGTAACTCTAATTTATTAAATGAATATTCCAAATAAGAAAAAAGAAGGTTTAAAATTTTACAATTTGATATAATATAAAGATGAATAAAAAACTTTTTTAACTGACCCAAATAAATATATTTTTAAGTATAATCAAAAATATAAAAAATATATTAATAATAAAAAATTGTTCTGTAAAAATTGAAACTTCAGGTAATTATACAAATGAAAAATATAAAATTTTTGAATATTTTAAATTTTTAACTTTTAAAACAAACTAAAATTAATTATTATACTATTTTATTCAATTTTTTTTACAAATAACTTTTAAATGTTAAAAAATATTTAAAAAATCTTTTTTATAAACAGTTTGTTTTAAATTGTTAATTATTTTTTTTATCATTTATTTTTTTTTTTTTTATTATACTTAAAGGGAATAGTATTCCTTATTTAAAGAAAAAGTTACATGAATTAAATCCATTATAAGTAAATTACACTCTACTTACTTGCAGATATATTCTATGAATTCTTTTTATCTTTTAAAGTTATTACTTTTTACCAATTTATTAATATACCTTAAAGTGTTTTACAACTAAATTTGGCTGTAATTTACCAGCTAATCTAAATTATAATACAATAAAATTTTATGGAATTCTCTGCAGAAATCCTAAAAATTCTGCAGAATTTAAACAATAGTTATCATTTAAAGGATATTAAATATTCATATAATCTTATCTTAAATTATATATATTATATTCTCTTTAAGTATTAATAATAATAAAATATATATATATTAAACAAAAATTTTAAACTTTCATTCAAATTATAAAGAATTTTTTAAAAAAAAATTTAAAATTATATATCAAAAAAAACTATAAACCAAGTATTAGAAAAAATTATTTTTAAATAAAAATTGCAAATAAAATTTTTTTTACATTACAAATAATTGTTCAGAGTAAAGCAAAAGATAACACATTATAAAAAAAAAATTGATTATATGAATTTTTCTGTCTGTTATTTAATTATTACCTAATAAATTACAAATTTTAGTTTTCCATTCCAAAATTTACAATGGTCTAATATTCAACATAAAGAATTATTTAAATTAAATTTCTCAATTATAAAGATAACTTATATATTATTTAATTAGTTGTTAACTTATAGTTAAAATTCTTATTATATATATCAAAAGATTAATTACTAAGTGCTAGTCCAGTTATGATTAACATTGTTTATTTAGAAATCAAAAATTCAGCATTGACTATTATTAAAAAATCTTGAATAAATTTCTGAACATGATTTTTTTTTAATTTTCTGTTTGTTTAGGTTCTTGAGCAGTATTTAGTAAAATTTTTTCATATATTGATAAATTATTTATATAGGTCTAACATTATGAAAACTACTAATTTTAGGTTACACAGGGCTAAAATCAAAAATTTCACCCATTTCTTATTATAAAAATTGTGTTGATCTTATCCGTATTGCCAATTAATTTCTTAACATTTTTAAAATAAAATAAACATTTTATTAATATGTAAAAAAATTCCAGTAAAAATATAGAAAAAAATAATTTATATTTTATATTTTATATTTGTTTCCTTTAAGAATAATTTCTAAAAAAAAAAAAATTTAGTACTTTGCAGAAACTTTTAAAATCAAAACTATATTATAATTATATTAAAACTTTATCATAGAACTTATCATAAAGATTTAATACTATATTATAATCAAATCTTGATTATAAGTTTATGCAAATCATATAGATAAAGTTGATGCATATTAAGAAAATTGTCACCTGATTTAACTGGTTTGTGCAAAAATAGTATTGAAATTGAAAACATATAGTAAATGTATATTTAAATTATATTAAATGCATATTTAAGTTATAGTAAACAAATACTAAAGTTGCAGTAAAGTTATAGTTTATTTATTTTAAAGTTGATATACTATAATAAATTTTATTTTAGAATATTAAATTGTTCTATCCTAAATTTAATTATATGAATTATTCTAATCTATAAATAAAACAAAATTATTCAATAAACATTAATATAAATTTCATATAATGTTAAAGTCATTAAATATCCTCTTAACTCTATTAATAACATTTTTTTTAAAAAAAAAATAAATAAATAAAGGTTATTACTTATTAAAATACTTTTTAAAAAGAAAGTCTTTAAAAGTATTCTAAAACACATCTCTGAAGTTCTAATAACAAAGGCGGACTGGTGTCTTATAAAAGAGATGAACAAAAATGTTATTAAAATATCTTTTTAAATTTAGTTTTGAAATTATTTTGAAACTTACATTTATCCTTTATAATTCTATCGTGAAGTTCTAAGATTTTTGCTTTTCACTCTTTATTAATTTTTTGCAAAATAAAATGATTTCTGACATTATATTGCAAGACTCTAGTTGTTGGTGAAATGATTGTCAGAAAAGTAGCTGTTCTTTTTTTTTAATAAAGATAAGTGGTGGATATTTCCTATAATAATAATTAATTATTAAATTCCTATATTTTTATAAAGAATGTATTAGTAAAAATTTGTTAAAATACCTTCTGAAGTTTAATAAAACTAAGTTTCATAATAAACTCAATTTTCCAGCTAAAGTTGCTTGCTAAAACCTAAGGGTTTAGACAAGATGATGTTTTGCTGAAAAGCAAAATTCTGCTAAAACTATATTAAAGTTATATTAAAAAACTGTTGAAACTCTGGCGAAAGGCAAAACTGCTTAAACTTATTATAAATGCTAAAACTGCTAAAACTTTGCCAAAACTATAATAAATCTATAGTAAATTTTTGATAAAACTAATTGTAGGATTTTGAAAAAGTTTAGGCAAGTAAGCTTACTTTCAGTAGTCAGGACTTGAATAGGACCTCAAACATTACTAAAACAACTCAGATTCTGTGTAACTAAAATTTTAAAATGTGATATCTCAGTTAATATTACACTTAAAAAGATGAATTATATATCAAAATGTTCGTCTCGTTAAGACGAATCAAGTCAAAGATTATTAAAATCCAATCACTAGATCCCAAGATAGCAAAATTTGAGTTTAAAATCTACATATAACTTTATATATTTGGAACAGAAATTAATTATAAAATTTATACAAATTTAGATCTGAGTTTTTTTAGTAATGTTTGGGGTCCTACTTGAATCCTATAAAATGAAAATAGAAGAATGTCAACAATACATTTTCTTTTTTTAAAAATTAAAAAAAGTAAAGTTTATATTGAAATTTACTTTGTCTTTTTTGATAACACAGGTCGAAATGTGAAAAATCAGGCATCAATCAGTCACCAATCGGGTACCAATCAGGTAGCTGATTGGTGACCGATTGGTGACTGATTGGCATTTTCGCCAAATATCATTACCAATCAGGCAGTTTGCTAACTTTTGATCCAGTAATCAGAAAAAGATGAAATATAATTCATTGGAATTGTCTCAATATGGTGAATCTAATGGTAGTAAAATCATATTTCTAGAATTAATATTTGATAAGATATTAAATAAAATGTAAAAATAAAAAAATACTATTTATACTTTATTTAATATCTCATCAATTATTAATCCTAGAAATACAATTTTACTACCATTAGATTCGTCGTGTTGAGACAATTCCAATGAACTATATTTCATCTTTTTCTGATCACTGGATCAAAAGTTAGCAAACTGCCTGATTGGTGACGGTATTTGGTGAAAATGCCAATTAGTCACCAATCGGTCACCAATCAGCTACCTGATTGGTGCCCGATTGGTGATTGATTGATGCCTGATTTTTCACTTTTCGACCTGTGTAATCTAGTTTATCTAAATATATAAAAAAAAAAGTTTAAAAATTTTGAAATACTAAACATATGAGCTAAAACTTATATAATAGGAAAAAAATATTAATAAAATATTTTTAAGGTCTATATCTACAAATAATTTTAAAGACTTTCTGATTCTTCTGTCTAAGCTGGAATTAAAATTCTTATGAAAAAAAAAAAAAAAGTTAAAATCCATTTTTTTTAAAGGGTCAAAATTTTTTTTTTAAAACTTATCTATCCTATGCTGGCTATGCATCTAAAAGAAAAATGTTGTAATGCTAATGAATGTTTTGTTAAAATAATTAACTCAAAGAAAACCTACTCACTAAATTCTCATATGTTTAAAGTAATCTAAAGAAATGACTGTCTAAAAAAAGGAAACAAACTATTAGAAATTATTTCATTAAAAGAAACAAATTAATTAATTTTTTACCAAAAATTTATGTGTTTAATATCTAATTATTGTCCAAGTCATACTTGAATTATCAAAAAATAGATTACTGAATTTAGTTTTTAATAGTATAAAAGTATTGTATAGAGGATACTCATCTTTAATCCAATTAACAGGAACTTGCTTTAATTCAACTCTCACAATACCCTATAAAATCCCTAAATTAAAAAAAGATACTTCATCAATATCTAAAAAAAAAAGAAAACAAAATCATTTAAAAAAAACCTCTAATTGAAATTTCATCTCCCTATCTAGAAAAGTCACCTAAAACAAAAGAATTAAATTCAAAACCATATACTCTGATTTTCTTTCTCATGTGTCTAAAAAAAAGATAAAATTAAAGTAATGTATATTTTGTTAGAATAAATAAACTAAAACAGAGAAAAAAACTTATCAAAAATGAAATCCCATGCATTCATAGATTAATAAAAGGACTCTATAATAAAATTTATTTATTACAATTCGAGGCTGGACCTATCTAAAAATATGTGAAGAACTACCTAAAAAAAATGAACTGTTAGTGACTGTTTGTTAAAATAAATTAAAGAAAAAAAAATTTTTTCTAAAACTTACAAAATATTACATAGGAGACTGAAGGAGCCTTCTAAAGAAAAAAAAATTGAAATATTATAATATTTTATTATTGTCAATTATAGAATTTGATTTTTTTTGAGTTCTTTTCAACTTTTTTTTAAATAAAATATGAAAGAAGAAGGAAAGGATAAGGAAAGAAATACAAAATTTATCTTTTATAAAAAAAAAATTAAAAATATGATGGTTAAAAAACTGTATAAAAAATATTTTTTTTTTAAACAGTTTTTAACAGAAAAATTTTTTTTTAAAAAAAAAAAAATATAAAACAATGAAGGAAAAAAGGAATGAAGAGAAGAAAAATAAAGGAAATGAAGAAATGGAAGGAAATAAAAAGCAAGGGGTGAAAGAAAAAATTTTTGTTGAAAAAAAAAAGTTTAAAAGTTAAAAATAGTTTATTTTTATATTAATTATATTAATTAATCGCTAAGTTAAAAAAGTTTAGATCAAACTATAATTATTTTATAATGTCACATATATCATATAATACATGTTAAAAATTACTATATAGAATAAAATTTATATAAAAAATATAAATAAAATAAATTGGCATTTATTGCCAAATAATATTTAATACATCTAAAAAATATCTTAGATTAATTTTTACTACTAATTCTCAATATTATTTACCATCAATTTACTACCCATTTACTACCTTTTACTTTTTTTTTTTTTTAACTGTAACGCATCTTTATTAAGGTATAATCATGATCATCGATCATGTGACCGAAAATTAATAGATACTTAGAGCCACGCATGCAAATCATGACGTAACCCTATAACAGAGTTGATCTAACTAATAAAAATGCAAAACAAAATATAAAATAAAATAAATACTTATCCTAAACCTAAACTAAACTAATATTTTTGACCTAACTAATTTATATTTCTTCCATAGATCTGTAGAAAGAAAAATCTATAATAGAATAACATCCGAATATGCCCATCAAAACTCTCTGTTGGTAAGGTCAATATCCAGATTGAAATCCATAGTTCCTCCTTTCTATAAAACCTACAAAAAAAAGTTAGACTATACTATGATTTGAAATAATATTAGAGAAAAATACATGAGTTAATTTTTTATTGGTACATTTTTTACGTGATATCATGTGACTTCAAATTCTCGATGTAAATTCCTGCTTATCTAACCTAAATATCCCATTCGCTACCAATACTCTTTCTCTGTTTTCTTCTTTTTCTTGTCTTTCTTCTTCTCTTCCTTCTTTCGTGAAATTTCCACTCCTGGGGAATTTGGAACAGGTCTTTTATCTCCTGTACTTTTAGTATCTGTAGAGAAGTTTTCATCTTTAAGTCTTGAAGTGAAGTCTTCGTTGAGCATAGTGTACTCCTTTAATATCTCACTTTTTTTAGCTTCACTGATAATTTTTTGACCTAAGAGCATGAAATTATTCTTTTTCATAGACCATTCCTTAAATTCCTTGTCTGAGGATAAATCATATGAATCTTTAATATCCCAAGCAACATCAGCTTTCAGTTTCTTCCAGTCCATTTCATTCTCTGTTTCCTTAAAAATCTCGTCCAATTCTGACAATTTTTCTTTCAAATTTTTCATTTGATCGGAGTTTTTGGTTGACTTTTTGTATGGAGTATATACTACCTTCTCTTTTCTTTTCTCTTGCTTCTTTACTCTCATATCTTTTATAATATCAACTACTTCTTCCAGTTGTATATTGTCGCATTTTAATTGTCTCTTAGTGCTAGTGTTTGCTACTTCCTTGTCGCTCACGTCGCTATCCTCCTCCTCTTTGTCACTGTCCAGTCTCCATTGGTTGACCATTACTACCTCGTTATCTGTCAAACTTTTTGGTAGCCGATAGAATTCTCTGACTTTCTGTGATGATCCCAATTTTTTTGGCGAATAAGTTTTCAAGAGATCGCTAAACCATGCGTCACGTATTTTCTCCAATGGTGTCATCTGGACTGTATCTGATTCTTTAGTATCTTCCATTTGTTGATGCCTACTCTTTGATGCTGTATTCCCCAGTTCTTTAAGAATTTGTCCTGGCGGTGTACATGGCTCTGGTATTTGCGTTCTGGAAACTTTTTCTTTCCTTATGTCTGGTGTCTTGACTTTTTCTCTTCCTCCTTTTCTACTTTCTTCATTCTCTTTTCCATTTCTATAAATTGTCTTCTTATTCCTTATCATCCATATCTCATCCAAATTGCCTTTTTTTATTGATAATTCTACTACACCTTCTGTTAAACTTTGGTTCTTAAAGTATCCTATCACTTTCCAATTTTTTGTGATTTTGATAACTTTAATGAAAGATGCAGCGTATTCCATTTGTATCTTCTTTATAAATTTGTATTCTCCTGTTTCTTTAATTTATTCCATCTCCTTATTAGTTAGGTCTTTGACCAATTGCCATCTATCTCTTTCCTGTCTGGTCTTTAAATCGTCCTTGGCATCATACTATCTTATGAAATTTTTGCTAATACAAATTCTGAAAGTGCCGATGTTGAATTTATTCTCAAAATTTTCGTTCAACAGTATTTGTGCTCTGACGGACTTGTATTTGTATTGTTGTTTCACTTGAATTCTAAAAACTTTTCCTATCTTGGCCAAATTGGTTCTAATATCTTCTTCTGTCCAATACTTTGGTATATCGTAAAAAAAAATGTCACGTGATTTCTCTTTTTCTTTATCATCTTGATCTTTAATCAACATCAGAATCTCCAAGATCAGCTCTGATCTTTTCTTTTTTTGGAATCGACTATCTTTTTTTGGTTTTTTAGGCGTGTTCTCCGTTGTGTTTCTGTTTTTCTCCTTTTCTTTCCTTATCTGGTTGATGGTGCAATTTTGGTTAACTATTATTCGTTCCTTATTTTTTATCGCTCCTGCCTGTTTTGATAAGGTATGACTCATTTCACGTGACC
>QZLH01000022.1:85542-97796 GCA_003833135.1 Oehlia diaphana
AAAAAAAAAAAAAATTTCCATATAAAAATCTCAAAATTTTTGTGGAAAAATTTTTTTTAAAAAAAAAAAAAAATCCATTTTTTTTTTTTTTTTGATTTTAACGTTTTAACGAATTTTTTTTTTTAAAAAAATCCTTTTTTCATTTTTTTCGTTATTTTTTTTTTAAAAGTTTTAATTTTTCAAAAACAAAAAAACGAGATACGCTTAAAAAAATTTTTTGATTTTTAAAATAATTCGATTCAACAAAAAAATTTCCCACTATTTTTTTTTTTAAAAAATAAAAACAAATTTTTATTTAACGAAATTTTTATTAAAAATTTTTTGTACAAAAAATTTTTTTTTTTTTTTTTTTAAAAAAAAAAAAAAAAAAAAAAAAAATGGAACCAGCCACTTATTCTGGCAATAACTATCTCGATGCTAATATTTCCTCTCATAACAAACAACCTGATATTTGTCAAGAGAAATTACATGAAGAACACGTACAAAAGGAACAAGAGAAACTATCAAAAAATGATAATGATGTTACGATAGGAAATATTGGAAATATTAGCAAACAACTCAAACAACAAAAAGATGATTCTACTTTATGCGCAGAAGAGAAGAATTGTATGAAGAACACTTTATGGAGACGTATGGTTCCATCAGTTGGTTGTGTTGGGAAAGGAAACACTCTTGTCTCCCCAAAGACTTTAAAATGGTAAGTTTTGAGAGTTTTAAGGAAGAAGGGAAAAGAAAAGAAATTTTTTTTTTCTCTCACTACTACGGAATAGAGAAGTATGAGTCATCTGTGTGATCAACCTTATTTTAGCCTTTCACCCCAAAAAAATTTTAAGGGGGTTGTGAAAAATAATGTGGCGAAACACACGGAGATAAATTCGAAAAAATAAAATTCAATCTTGTCTTGATATGTTTATATGGTGCCACATATCAAGAAAATCTTACCTGTTACCACGCTCACTTCGTCACGTGATGACCTGTTTACTGATGGACATTTATTTGTCACTGCATTATATGTTACCAGTACTACCCCGTTTTAAAGTACTATTTCTATTGTGACAGGGTAGTCAATAAATGCGTTGTTAAAAATTGAATTTGAGCGGCACTCTAATTTTTTTGAATATTTCAATATTCCTCTTTATTAATTTTTGTCATTTTCTTCTATTACTTCTATTAGTTCTGTCTATCAAGAAAAAGATATCGGTTCTGAGAAAAATCCTAAGATCAACCCATCATCTTATATCAACCGTATAGTTCATAAACGCAGAAAACTTCGACAAATAAGGCGTGTCGAAAATAATTCATTTTTATATCATATTAGACGTCTGCCGAGACAGAATACGACCGATCCATATGAAGTCCAATTTTTTCATGGTTCCAATTTCTACTGAAGATGATTCCGTTCGCTTTCGTTACTTCGCTTTATGGCGTTTATTCAAATAATTTCGAAATCGTTATTCCTAATTTATGAATTTCATTATATGCAAAATCGAATTTTTATGACGAATATTTCTCGGAGTTAATGAATTTGCCGATTTTTTCCGTTTTTAAAATTAGTCGTACAACATATAATACTGTATAAATAAATAATATGTATTTTAAATAAGCAGGTAAATCTCTCGACATTTCGTTTTTTTTTTAAAGTACTATTTTTTACGTAGCTTATATTTTTTTAAAAATTTCCGTTATTATTTTTTGCGTACACTTATTTTATATAAGAAAATAAATAAATTTTTTTTTATTTTTTTTTTTTATTTTGAAAATTTAAGTACGGTAATTTACTTATTATAATTTAAAAAAAAAAAATTGTCAAAATTTTATTTTTTTTTCTATTTTTTTTTTTTTTCATTAAAAATTTTTTTATGTTCAAGTATTTTATATATATATATTTGGATTTTTTCAAAATGATATACTTGTTCAATAATAGAAAATCATTCATGAGCGATCCTTTGAACTTTTTTAATTCTCAAATAAAAATGTGTTACCAATTGTGATCATACGTAAAATTAGGGGAGGGATGTTCAACGGATAAAATGGCGGATTTTTAATCGACTAAATAGAATGTTTAATGGGGTTCCCTTGTTTTAGTGACCCGTATATTAGAGGTTACGGTCGATATGAACTGTTTATTATTCACTATTATCGTTATTATCTCCCCAAGTATCTCCTCCTCGTATGAGTCGTATTTCCCAAATATCTCACCTTAAAAAAAAAAAATTTCTTTCACTAATTGGATACACAGAATTTTCTAATAAATATTTTAGAATCAATCGACATAAACCTTTTTGTGAGCAAATTTTTTCGGCCGAAGATTTTAAAAAAACTAAATAATATTAAATAATATAAATAATATAATATAAAATAAAATAAAATAAAATATGATAAGGAGTTTCTCGTGCTTTGATCAAATATGTCAAAAGGTTGTACCAGTATGTACTAGTGTTGATGCAAAAAAAGTGATTGATATATTTTTGTGTAGTGTCCGTTTATTGTCAAAATGTTGAATAATGATGACTCGGAGTTGACTCGGTAAAAATCCACAACAATTACATGTCTGTCAAAACACAAAACACATCTATTGATTTACCTGTTAAATATTTATTTTATGGTTTAAATATTTATACAGCTTACTTTTAATATTCTTTTTTTGTATACTATTAGTAAATATAACAAAAAAAAAAATTTCCATTTCTTTTAAAGTATGATTACTATAGGCATACTTCACATTTTCTCCTTTAATTTTTTACAAAGGAAACAATATACACCACTATATAGTAGTACTATAAACTAGTAATGCCTATCAAAGCGGCTAGTAATAGAATATTCCCAATAGTTGCGTAATTGTGATAACATAGAATCATCGATTATAATAGTGATGTTCACTTATATTAATCTGAAGATCATTTTTTATTTTGTTATTATAAATTTACATATTCACTGCAGATTTCTATATAATTGTGATGATATAATTATTTATAAGTTCATTTATAAAAACTAATAATTATATTACACATTTACTGTACCATTAAATCACATTAATCATTACCAAAAAAAATTGAATACACATAATGTGCATGTTATTTAAATCAAGCAGATCACTTTATTGTATTTTTTCATAATAATTTAGTACTGTTGCTGAGACTTCTTCTATCGTTGACAGGTTCAATAACTACACTTGTACGCTCATCTTTATTCATGTGAAAGAACCACATTAAGCAATGTCGACTCTGTCTACTCTGTCTACTCTGTCTCATCTATAGTATTCTGCTCATTTCCATTCTTACATGTGCTCAAAATCATAAGAACAACTAGCCTTGTTAGGTCCACTCCAAAACTGAGCTTTTTTTCTCCTGTCATGAATGAACCCTGATGTCATGCCTTAATTTTGCTAGCATTCTCGTCATCATGCCCGGCATTTACTTCAACAGCTTCACATTCTCGGTCTTAAGCTCAGTAATACGTTACCTATTTCATATTACATGACTTAATAATTAATACAGAATCTATTCTCGTGGCCCACTTTCTTTACGTCTTCCTTTAGGTAATTGGGTCGTTACAATTTGTAACACCGATCATAAATTTTTTATTAATAAAAAGTTCGGTCAGAATCATCTTTCAAAGGCGATCAGTAAATCAGATAATTGCTAATTAAGAAAGCGACAGTAGTACATGTGACGAAATGTTTGAGACGACTCGTCCTGAAAAATTTTGTCTACCCATTCATCGTGATGTTTTCATAAACATATCTTCCAACTTATTCTTTCTTTTCTTATTTTTTATATTTTGATCTAATGCACTTTCTTACTGGACCAGGTTCTGAACAAATTCCATAGCCACCTGATGTTAATTTTTTAAATAAAGTATTAGTTAGTTACTATTTAATAATTATAGTTTCATAATTCATATCATTGTTTGCAAATTCTTCTAAGAGGCTAAAGAATCTATTTAACGCTATTACAAATTGGTTAAAGGCTTCTAATGCTTCAGGTGTCCTTTTGCTGATGTAAATAAGCCCTTAAGAGCCTTGATTACGTCCGATATTTCTTCATAATTTCTTTTGATAATACAGAGTGATTGCATGCAATCATCCATTAAATGGAGTTGAGCTTTTTCAACGATTTGTCGAACAACATTCTATAATTTTTTCACGATCGCCTTGCAGCTTTGGTCTAGATACTTTCTAGGATAAGAAAATCATTTTTATCGATTGATTGTTGTTTGCTGTTAGTCGCTGATATGTCTACATAGTCTATACAATGAAGTAATTTTTTCATCTAGGATATTCAATTGTGTAATTGAATTTTTCGGTTCTTAAGTAACGTTCATATTACGTGATCCTGATAAAGGTACACGGTTATTATGATCATCACGGTCAATGAGAGATGTAAAGATTCCATCAACATATTTTCTTAATAGTTTGCTCTGAGAGTTTAGTTTGCCAAATTCTTTTTCGTTTGGCTCCCAAAAACATTCTGGTATGCTAGCTAAAGTCACGATCATGATTATCCATTGACATTCTGAAATATTCTTTAAACCCAGTGTGATATCAAACTGACGCCTGAATACCCTAACATATGGAAAAACTCAATCTCAACGGTAACCTTGAATTCTATGAAAGATTCTGATGCAAAATCAATACCAGAATTGTACAAACTATGAGAATCATCAGGATCAAAAGTTAATTAAACGTTAGCATGCCACTACTTGTAGAATCTCGGTTGATTTTCTGAAAAGCAAACAAGAAATCCATACCCTAAGATTTGGTACGTATTTGAAGGTGGTATTAGATAGAAGTTACAGTTGCAGCAATAGAAGAAGAGACCATGGAGTTTATTTTCAAAGTTGAATGAATTGTGATCACACTTTTCCTCAAATGAGCTGATAGAATACGTGAAATGAAATCATTTCCGCATCCATTAGTTGATTGATTTCACAGATTTTAGTAATTAACACATATCGCATTATCTGGTTTTTTTTTGAACTTGATCAGCCATACTGGATAATATGTAACCACGTCTAATTGCTTTCACGATGTGTCTATGTAATACATTTTGATCCGCTAATATAATAAATTAAAAATTTGTTTTTATTAATATTATTATTAAATAATTGCCAAAAATCTACGTGGTATTGATAGCCTAATTAAACACACTTCACAATTGAGCTAAACAAGATGTTTTTTTCATAAAAGATGGTTCGAAAGAAAAATCTTTTGTGACTTCTTAAAAAATCACAGATACCATAAATTAAACGCTTCTCAAGCAGGTTTCTCTATCTCTATATTGTTTGAAATAAGTAACGAAAAATTCACCTGCGTATACATACATTATAAACGTTATCATACTATTTTCTTACGCTTTGCTTGATAATGTTTCGTAGTTGACATTATTATTTTTTTTTTTCCGTTGAGATTGTTGCGAGATTGTTGTGGTTAAAATGGTAAAAGAAGTTCGGACAATTTTTAGGATAGTTGTATAGTTTAGGAAGGTTTTGAGTTCTTTGTGCACTTTACACTTCAAAAATACTGTGCAAAAAAATATTTGTTAAATAAAAAAAAGAGGAAATTTAATAAAAAAATTTCCCATGACTATTGTTTAGAACAATATTTTAGAGGTATTTAAATAACCGTTTACCTGTTATAATCATCACTGCCCCAAAGTGACTGCTAATGGGAAATTTTTCTCCGCGTGTATTTTATACTAATCTATTCGTGGTATAACTTAATATAACCTCTTACAGTCTTACCCAGATTAGTCTTATTATAAATATACCTTATTTTATTTTATTACTATTTTAGAAAAAATTTAGAAATAAAAAAAAAAAGATCATTTAAATAAAAAGTTTATTAAAAGATCTTAATTTATTTTAATATGAAACAAAATTCAAGTAACTCCAATTTATATCTTATTACAGGAAAAAAAAAAAAAATCTTTTCTCACTTTAGTTACCTTTTTTTTAAAAATAGTAGCTTCGGAGTTGTAATTCCTTGACCATGTAATTCTTTCCCTTTTTCATCTCTCGAATGAAAAAAATTACAAATGTAACTGGTAACACCATCAAAATAAATATTAGAATGATACACAGATTTGGAGTCGAAACATCAAAGTTACCTCAATCGCGCGAAAAAACAATATTATAGATAACAATTAATATAATTCATATGGTATTAAAATATCTCACTTTCAAAAAGAACAAAGAATAGCACGTTAAAAAAGATTTGTCATTATTGGTTAGTTGCATACATCAGTGGTCATATGTAGCAGTTAGGCGTTTTAAAAGATATCGAAAATACTATTTTCTCAAAGATACTCTTAAAAAAAAAAAAATATCTACAAGAATTGAAGATTTTTTAGGAAGTTTCTCGTGTTATTCTATTTAAAAGTAAATCGTCTATTTTTAAATTGAAATATTTTCAAAAAATTTCTAATAAACTCATTTGGATTAGAACTATTGGAACACCACTACTCATACCTTTCCTTTATTGTTAAAATCTGGGCTGTATTATTGTTGTGATACAAATGCTTTTGTCATGCATGATTTTACGTTTTTGTTTGTGACTTGAATAAATTTTTTCGAAATACCTTGTAAATAAAATAATAATAAAAAAAAATCTTTGGTTAATCTAGGAACTTTCTTTATGACTAGAAAAAATTCTTTTTATAAAGTCAATCGTTCAATTATACAAGTTACAAGATTCGGTATAGGAATTATACTTTTGTGAGAAATCCATTAAATTTAATGTGTGGCTGCTTTACGGAACTTTTCCCGAAAATATAAAATATCACCGTTATGGAAAATTACGCTAAGACATTCTCGCTAATAATTACATCATGTGTGATGTAGGGAAAATTAGGAACGGGGGATAAAAAGAATAAAAAGGAAATGAAAAGATCGAATACATTGTGAGATTAATTCTGATTGTATAAGAACTTTCCCGCTATTTTCATATTAGGAATAATTTGTGATTATCTTTTTTTCTTGGTACGTTTCAAAATTATTATTGTTTAAATCTTTCAAATCTTTATTAATAATTATATAATAAACGGGTGATGATGTGATGATATAATAATAACAAAATTAGATAAAAAAAAAAATTATACATTTATATTTTATACCCTTAGAATTTAATTAATTCGGAAAAAAAAAATTCGCTATAAAATACCCTTTATTTCTGATTTTTTTTCTCTCTCTTTAATTCTACTTATCCAAATTATATTTTCTACTATTTTCATTATAATAGTAGTTTTAAATTAGAAGATCTTCTATATAAAATTATTTAGAGATCAACTTATTTATTTAATTAATACTTTTTATGATGGACCACCGGGACCACGATTTGACCAAACTTAATGAAATTAATAATGATAATACAAAAACTACATCCAACACATTCGAAGAGTCCCTCTCTGTAGTTAATACTACTTCAGCTCAATCTTACGTGTCACATTATTCTCATATTATTCTCAGACGTAGAAATAAACGATTACTAAGAAAAAGAACATCTGCATTATTTCCGTTTGGAAGGTTACCTGTGCAAGTTACAAATAATCCATTCGCGCATCATATTTTTAACGGCTCACGTAATTTTAACTAAAGATGATTATAATATTCGACATTTTTTAATATCCCTTTCAATATTCCTTATCGTGAAGTATTACGTAAATTCTTCAAATTAAGTATCACGCAAATCTGTTTATGTCAATCATTGGCAAAATTTTAATCGATTTTAAATAAATAAGTAAAAATTGGAAGGTGTGACGCATTGTGATAAACATACATCTTATTCATTACCCTATAATATTAGTGTTTGTTGTATTACCATTCATCATTAATGCACCTCATTTTTCAATGAAATTTTTTTTTTTTTTACTTTACTCTTTTCAATTCCCTCCGTTTAAAATACGTTTCAAATTTCTCTATTTGGTTTTTGGCGAAAAAATAAAATAAATAAAAAAATAAAAATTTTCCGCAATTTTTACTAAGCCCATAACCTTTTTTGTACAAATTAATATGTTCGCAATAAGGAGTCATTTCATTTATCACTAATTAGAAATTTCTATAGATGATGAAACAGTAAGAAAGATTTTCATTTCTTGTGAGAGAGAAAGTATAAAGAGAAATAAATAAATGTCACACTTATTTTCATACACATATTCTTTTCATATAAAGGTCGCCCCATAATCTTTTTTTATCCTAAATTTTTTAGGTTGTGACAAAGTTAGTTTCGCGCTTTTTTTATTTTTAACTTAATGTTCTTCCTTTTAAAAGTTTAAAATAGCATCAAAATCGGTCAAAATGAAAAAAAAATAGAACCTTGTGTTACGATAAATTTTTCGCCGAATATTTGCTGTAAAAATCGCTTGGCCTAATGCAACACGCAGATCTTATTATAATATAAATCTTAAAATGTATGAGAGGATAAAATAAAGGGCGTGCCACGACTGACACGTGTGACAATTTTCTAAACACGCGCATTTAAGATTACAAATTAAAGATTAAGCTATATACTGTATACTGTAATTTAATTTATAAACTAAAATTATAATTTAATTTATTGAACCTAAAAAAAAAAAAAATTTAATAATGAGATCTGCTCTCATAAATAAATGAACCTCTTGGCGTAATACAAAGTAAATATTTTTAATTTCCTATTCCCCCAATTTTTGAATGCATGGTTACAACGGTTATACTTTTCTCTTTTGAACATTTTTTTCCTTACAATTTTATTAGGATTTTTTTTTTATCTGAAGAAACACAAAAAAAAAAAAATAACAAAATTTTCGATTCAATTTTAAATAAATATTCTTTGATTAATAAATTTATATTGAGAGAAAAAAAAAACCAACAAATTGAGATACATTTAACAAGTGCTTTCGAAACAGACGATAAATGGGTAAAAATATTACTGATAAGTGATGAAGTCATTAGAGACAAAAAAGATTAAGATTTTATCCCGAGATGCAATACAGTAAATAAGGTCGTACACAGTATATCGTGCAGCCGGTGCAGGTGATGCTAGACTGTTAATATTACAGATAGGCCAGTCCAATTAAAATGGTTGACATGTGAAGTTAAAAAGATGATTGCTTGAACAAAGATTTCATTCAATTTACGGAGGAAATGAAAATCTATATCTTTCTAGCATGTTCTAATGCAGATCACACAAGCCACAAAACGATAATGATTATGGTTACACGAATTATATCATGGCTATTTTTCGTGTCCGTAATATTTCAATAACGATTTTTTTCGTTCCTTAGACAAATCGTGTATAGCACGTGTATAGCATTTTGTATTATAACAAAGCTAACAAAACATTAAAATGTGCGAAGTGGCCTCAACAGTTTCACTAAATAACCTGTATAACGTGTAGATTGCTCGAGTGTTTTAAGACGTTACTGACAAAAAAACCGAATACAGAAGAAAAAAATAATAGTAGTTTCGTCATATGTAGAACATAATAATCATACTCGAAGTATTTCAAGAAGAAAATAGTAATAGATGAAAATATATTGCACATAAAATAATACGAGTATGATATCTACAACAGAGAATATAAATATACTTTTGTTCTCAAATAAAAGTTCTACAAAATGGTAATGAAAAACGAGGGGGGATAGTAGTAAAAAAAATATAGATGATGGGATGTGTGTAATATTTTTCATTTCTTTGTAACGTTTTTTGAAAGTGATCGAGTACGAGAAGCATATAATGTCGAAAATGGGGGATACAATCAAAATATAATTATTCGACCAAGAATAAGTTACGTGATTGTTTGGATCTAAATTTTTGATGTGATGTACATTTAGATAACAGTAATAGTTATGCCATGTAACTCCTAGGAATCCTTGAAACGTTTTTTTTGAATTATGGAGAATGGGGAAAGTAATTAATAATTCGATCACATATATCAATTAATTCCATATAGTATAGTTTTTTAGTAAGAATGCGGAAAATATATCATAATACTGATTCTCATTCTAGTTTGGTATTATGGTAATAATTTATTATCAAACTATGTGATACTGCTTTGATCACTAGATCGAAGGAATAATATATATCTTGAGCGAAAGGGAACTTCAGACCAAAAACTTATCTTTACTTGATTCGGTACAACATGAGTTGACTTTAGCGTGACAAAAAATCTTGAGAACATGTCTCGGTCCAATGTAATACTACCAATAGAGAACAAAAACGACCAAAACGGATGTTTTGTTACGTTCCTGCTATTTAATTGCTATCGATGAAAATATGATAGAAAACGGAAGACTGACTAGTGTCTCTAGATAAAAAGATTTCGTACTAGTGAAAACAATCTAGATACAAAACGCATTTTATTTATCGGAACTATGCTTTGCTTCGTATCAGTTGCTGGAGACTGCACAAAGAACAAATGTTACGCCAATTATATTGACGTATCATATTATTATTGGTGTTGGAGATAAAAACGAGAAGAAAATCAGTAAGACCAGCGGTTTAATATTTATTAAATAGTATTATTACTATGTTTTAAACAGCACGAATTTTTTGTAGATGACATTGTTGATGTAGGAGAGGACCATAATAGAAACGAAAATGTAATAGTATTTCCATAGACTAAAGAGTTGAAATTTTACGTTATCATATACTTAGTACTGTGCCAAGTTTCAAAGCCATCGAACGTTTAACAATTATTCTCATCCTGTCCTCAAATACAACAATAGATTTGATAATGATTAGTTCCAACAGTTTCAAACGTCAAGGTTAAGATACGGTTTAAAAAAAGCTGTCATTAGAAAAGAATAGATTTCATGTTATCATGTTTGGACATTTTGGTCAAAAATAGTTTTCAGCACAGTAGAATAGATATTGTGGTACCCCTATCTTATTCTGAACACGTTATTTCTAGGATCTCTCTATAATTTTCTCCGTTCCTCAGAAAATCGTGGAGATTTTTTTCTTGTATATATCTT
Source organism: Oehlia diaphana (assembly GCA_003833135.1). Classification (NCBI taxonomy): domain Eukaryota; kingdom Fungi; phylum Glomeromycota; class Glomeromycetes; order Glomerales; family Glomeraceae; genus Oehlia; species Oehlia diaphana. The sequence goes on from QZLH01000022.1 coordinate 96,492, forward strand.
TTCTGATAATCATCTACGTAATGGATTTTGTGTATGGGAGTTAAAAAATGAATAAAAAAGTTACATTTATAATATTATACTATTCGATTCCAATTTTCTCACTGTAGAGTTAATTTGTGTACTCAGCTGTGCCACTTTCGAAAAATCAATAAAAGATTAACTGATCGGGTTTCCATCAGTCTTTTCATGGTGTCGGTTTATTACGAAATTAATATAATCGTTATTTTGAACAATGACCTCAGATCTCAGCCCGGAATTTACTAAAGCTCTCCGTTACTCAGGCAAGGTTCTATCATGTTATCATGCCTATATTATTTCCACTAATTCTTTCTCTTTGTAGACTACTGAAATATAAAACTAGAAGAGTGGGAAGTGTAAGCGACTGGAATGTATATTTCATCAACCATACTCCTGGAGCTACAAAACATCAAGCAGTTGTCAGAATGCAATTGCTGGTTTTTTTATTTTTTTTTTTCTGTTATAACCTGGAAGACCGTCTCCGCGAATGCGTTTCGAGTGACCTTGTTGCAGAAGGCAAACTGCGTTTTTGCCTGAAGCGTGACTAGATACTGTATTTACTGTGAATAATATTGTAAATATAATTTGACATAATTATACTTACAGTATATTTCTTTCAAGTATTCTAAAAACGATCTTGCGAATATTGGGTTATGTGAGGAATATTCCACAAACTGGGAAAACTAGCCATTGAAATCGGGCGAACAAAGTACATAATGTTTTAGATCTCAACACCATGCAAGACCCTGATGTAACTCTTCTCTATCTGATTATTGTGAGATGTTAACGGTTCGAATACGTACATCAACCAAACCCTGTTTCCCAATGAAAAAAGTAAGATAACATTTATGTTCTGTCTCTTTAGTGGAAAAAAAAAATTACTCATCATAAGATTTAATCACCATTATTAATTCACACAATAATAGCTTTGAAGCGTAATAATTTCGAAACACCAAGTAGGTTTTTCTTTTCCATATCGTTTTTTAAATGTGTGTTGTGCGTCAGATGCCAGTTGACGACTGGCCTAGCAATGCTGGCCAACCCACTTAAGGCATTATAATATTGGGTAATATTGGGCCGATAATGTAGGCCGGCGTCATCTGACGCAAATTGACGCACAACATATATCCTATATGGGCCGTTGCAAAAAGATTTGTACCTCAAATATGGCGTTGATATAAAAAATTTTTTTATATAATTTTTTTTTTTATTTATTTAAATTTTACCAATACATATTGGGAAAGATATGATATAAATATTAAATTAAATCATGTGATTATTATCAGT
>QZLH01000022.1:98421-109284 GCA_003833135.1 Oehlia diaphana
AAATATTAAATTAAATCATGTGATTATTATCAGTATTACTATGAGCGTTATCAATTAATTGTATGCTTTTGTTAAACTTAAAATATTTCCTTGACATTTTTAAATGCTCTTATTAAAGCCTAACAATAACTTTCAAAGTGATTTTTTTTTTAAATGCATCTAAAAGTGTATTTCTAATGAATAAGAGGTTTAAATGGGAACTTGAATGCACAACTTTACCATTTATAACTGACCAAACATCTTCAATAAATTGGAGTTCACAATGGTAATGAGAGGTAAAATTAATTTCTTAAAGAAGTTTCCATTTAAAAAAGTTGTATCATTTTTTAGTAAGAATATATCATAGGATATGTAAAAAAAGTTGCTCAGCTGTTTATTAAAATTCAAAATTTTCATACACAAAAGTTACAGAATAGTTTCATTAGGTTGCGAGATTGATTAAGAGCTTATGAAATGTAAAAGTATTGTTACTGTAGCCGTTTCAGTCTAAAATAACACTCTAAACTGTACCCTCTCTATTATGTTTAACACTTCAGCAACCTGCTTGCGTAATATGATCTTCTGATAGTTCTTTTTTGTAGAGGTAGACCCTAAAAAATAGTTGTACACATCTATTTTTATCAATTTTTTATTAACATTTAATGGTATACTATTCCATTTTATGGAAGAACTATATGTGGTAAGATAATAAAAATTTTAATGAAAAACGTTTGTTTTAAGATGGACTAATATATATATTTTTTTCAGCCCATCTTATTTTAATCATACGGTACATTTCTTAGTGTAAATCCTTTCCATTTTAAGTGAGGTACAAATCTTTTTGCAACGGCCCATAACAAAAATGTCTTCTCACCTTTCAGTTTACGCAGAAATTCAAGTAGCATAACATCTTATACTCCATCTTTTGATTCTTCGGTATCAGTCACACTATGTTGACTATTTTGTATCATTACAGATTATATTATACATCAGCGTAACTTTTTATTATCTCTTAACAGTGGATCGTTAGTCAAGTGGACATTTTTGTAATTTGTATGGAATACCGAGATTCTGTAATTCAGAAATGCAATTCAAAGGAGATCTTAAGTGCTAATGAAGAATTGTATGTATCATGTTTGTTTCTAAATGGTTGAAGTATGACATAACAATACTTTTCTTTCCTCTATCACAGAGTCCTAAGCCACATATTCCTCCTTCAAGAAGAAAATCAACAAGAGCTTCGAGATTATTTTGATGGCGAATTGTGGCAAGATATGAAATTTACGTTCAATATCCGTTCCAGAACGTGTCTTCAATTTGTGCGGAGGCGTTTTGAAGGTAATATATGAATTTAAAGTTTCCAATGAATGGCAGTTTAATTACTTGGGTATTATACTTTCAGATCGCATGCCAACAACAGGACTTCCGACAGCGTCGGACCGAGATTAAAAATTTTCTGAAAAATTATAAGACTAATGGAGAATTAGAAAAGATAATGCATAATATTCTTTCTAGTTTGTATGTTTCATGAAAATTGCATATTATTAAAGCACTTATCCTAATGAGATATCAATATGTATTCTAGTGCCAACAGCTATCAAAGCTTATTTTCCAACAATTATGTAGATCTTATAATTAAGTCATTTTTTCCGAAGGTAAAAAAACAATTATAGACTAGTATGAACATAATTTATGATATTTAATATATAATATAAAATAAGCATAACTTGTTTGTTGATTCGTAGGGCAAGCAGGACATCAGGATCATCTGCTCGAACGAAGAAACGATTCGATCCTAGCCTTGCTGGATCATAACCCGATCTTACCCGAATTGATGTAAGCAGAAATAAAACCGCCCAAAGCACGAGCAGACCTGATAAACCAGGATCTGGCAACTTTGGGAAAAACAATGAGAGCATCAAAGATTGTTTGTTAGATCTTATTGTCTGCGGGCTACATGTCATTGGTAAGTAGGACCAGTATATTTTTTCAGGATATATTGGAAGATGTTATGTCATGGATCTGGATTTATAGAATGGCATTAATTGGAGTATTCACGTCCCGAAGGCCCAACAACTTGAGGTGATGGCCACAATGCAGGTAGGCAGGACCTCAATTCCGAAAGTAATTACAATTAAATTATGTCTTTATTTGTTATGGGCTACTAATAACAACATGGCTTATAGGATCTCGTGAACAAGGAGGCCAATCTTTTACCCAAAGTAGAACTACTCAAACAAATTCTCAAAAGCTGAAAATTAAAAATATGATGTTTCATTCTCCAATTAAAATACCTGTACCTATTACCTAGTGATTAGTTTGATAATTTCCGATTTTAAAGTATCAAAACAGAAAAATATGTTTACGCATATCATGAATTATATAATTTGTTTTTAATAAAGCATTATCAATATTGATCATAATCATTCATATATAAACTGCATATCTGATATTAAAATAATATAAATCACATAAATTGATAGATCTTAATAACGCTTCAATCACATAATATGGTATATTTTAACCTGTACGTACATTTAAGTGTTACTAAGACAGTATCCCGATGTCTTCTGGATTGGGGATAAATTATTTTTTTTTCTCAATTCGAAAATGGGGAGGAAATATTTTTTTTTATTCCCCAATTCAGGAGACATAGGAACTGGGGAGAAATTATTACTTATTCCCTAATTCGGAGGCGAGGATAATAAAACGTGTTGTGTTGTATACATCTTTTCTGATAATCAATGGATTTTGTGCATGGGAGTTAAAAAATGAATAAAAAAGCGTGATTGACGCTCAAGGTATTGCTTCGCAATGTGTTCACATTAGTTCTAGTGTATGCGATAAGATTTATTGATAGTAATCTGTTGTACATGATGAGCTTTATGTACTGTACATACCACTCCGTTTCCTTGAAAAATTCCGAATATGTTGTCTCTTTTTGAAGGGAACAAGAAATGTTTTTATGACCTGGTCATATGCAATCATTGTTTTGATGTACTCGCATGGTGCATAAAATGTACATAAAATTTTAAAAATACAATCATGCTTTTCTTATGAAACGAAAATTCTAATTATTTATTAATGTAAATTTAAATAATAGTGCTTACCTAATTTATTAAAATAAAAAAAAATTAATAAAATCATTATAAAGAAGATTCGGCTTTTTTTGTTTAACCAACTTACCAACATTTCCTAATAACTCTAATCCTACGTGAACCCTAATCCTACACTAATTCTACGCCATGATTCTCCCTATAAAAATTTCTGGAAAAAGCTCCTCATTTTTCTAGTTTTTATTCCGAAGAAACTCAGACACGTGATCATTTTTCTGAAAATTTTTTATAGGGTCATCTCACGCCTAACTCTAATTCAACTTAACTAATTCTTAATCAACATTAAAAAATCCTTTAGTTGATTATTAAAAGTCATCAAGAAAATGAAAAGAACTTAGTAACAAAACAAATATAAGATCAGGAATATACAGTATTAGGCGTTAAATCGCAGTGTCCTGTACATAGAATCATATGTATAGTTTTTCACATAAGATCGAATGAAACTTAGGATGAGTGGTATTTTATAATAACGCTTTTTCTTATTCGCTAATCATATGACGTTTAATACTTCAAAATACGGTCATTCAAAGTAATTATATGCATAAATTTAAACCATATGCTGTACATACTTCATATATACGATTTGTATAATGACATGAACAAATGTTTGATGTGCATAGGTTTAAATCGTATAACTGAGGCTTAGCAAAGTTTTTATTCTTTTTATTAACGTTTTTTGGGAAATTTCTTTGTTTCTTTTCTTTAGCTAACAAATTGGTTATTCTTCAGGGACTATTTATTCCCTGTAAAAAAAGTTGATCCGTTTTTTATATTCCGTCTTTTTTCCATAAAAGGCTCATATTTCCGGAATTAATAACCTTATATCACGGAATTTATCAAATTATTTACATTTTCCGTGTTCAAGTGCTGAAAGTAAAATGAATGGACTATAAAATGTATTAATAATGCAAGATTAGCGTAGTACCAATCAAACTCCAAGGGCTTAAACTTATAAATGAAGTTTTTTTAATTATTCCTTTGTAATTTTTTCTCTATTTTTCAAGAAACGCAAAAATAAAAAAAATACATATTATTGTTCATTAAAATAAAAAAAAACATTTCTTGCTTTTTTATTATTAATACTTTAAAATGAATCGTGAATTATGCAGATTGGTCAAATCCATACGTGGTAAACCAAAGATAATTGTACGTGGATACTTATTAGTCAAAGACAAGAACCGTGATGAAAAATATTACTGGTGTTGTGAATATAGACATATGTATCACTGTAAAGGAAGAGCAACAACGATTTTAAATGGTCAAGAACATGAGTTAATAAGGTTTAATGAACATAATCATGCTCCTGAAGCGAGCCAGGCAAATGTAGTGCAAACACTTAATACAATAAAAGAGGTGGCATCCAGTACAAGTTCAAATAATTCAAGATGCCATAAGTAATATCTCAAAATTCCTATTCTTCCCTGCCAAATAGACAAGTATTACGTAAACAAATTAACCGTGTAAGAGATAAAAATATGCCTCCACAGCCAAGATCATTGCAAGATATTAATATCCCTTCTAATTTGCGCGTAACTATCAATGGCGATCAATTTCTGGCAAAGGAGTTAGAAATAGGAAAAATGATCATTTTTTTGTACATCATCCAACCTTCAGCATTTACAGGAAGCAGATTACTGGATGATGGATGGTACGTTTAAAATAGTACCAACCCTATTCCTGCAGATGTATACTATTCATGCCCCAGTTGGGGTGAAGATAATACACGTGTTTTTCCTCTGGTGTATACATTAATGACAAACAAAACAGAAGAAAGTTATAGGCAGTTATTTCAAGAATTAGTTGACAGTGCAAGTGTCCAGGGGCAAATTGCAATTTAGAAATTCCTGTGGCACTATCATGTTACATTAAATTTAGCCATCATCATTTATATCTTGTAATATTTAATTCTTTTTACTTTATTATGAAAACTTTAAAATACATAAATATAAAAATTCCCACATAATAATAACTCAACAAATAAAAATTAAATAACAACAGAATTATTAATTTTAAATCACAAGTTCCAAATATTCAGATTTATTATCTGAAATATCAGTACATATTAAATATTCAGAACTATCACTATCTATAATTTCAGAAAGTTTGCGACTTCTATAACATGCTTGTGGATGAGATTGTATAATAGGAGTATGTGCTTGTTTTTGTACTAAAACTTTATTTGCATTTATAAATTCAAACATATCATCTTCTAATTGATTATCAATATTAAGTACTTCAAAGTTAGAATTTTCATCCCTGTTTAAATTATAATGTTTATTAATACATCTAATCCATTCAGATATAATATTTTCAAGCATTATTATAGTTGGTCTATTGGAAGGATTTGAATCCCAACATCTTTTCATTAAATCTATATAACATTTTGGAGTATTTTCTATAATTTCAGGACGTTCTCCATCACAAATACTTAAAACAAGATTATGATCATGTGCTTCATATTTAAATGGAGGAATACCTGATGTAAATTCCCACATTATCATTGAAAAACTATAAATATCACTTGCTTGAGTATAGGGATTATTTCTTAATATTTCAGGCGCCATGTAAGGCAAAACTCCATAAATTTCATTAATTCCATTATCAGAATCTTGTATATTATTTATAGGTTTACATAATCCTAAATCAATAATAAATATTTCATTGTAATTATCTGACATCAAAATATTTTTATCATGTAAATCACCATGAGTTAAACCTGATTCATGAATTACTTTTAATCCTAATATAATATTTTTTAATAATTGTAACTTATCTTGCCACTTAAATTTATTTATATCAGTTAAACATCTTCTTAAACTTCCTTTTTTTGCATAACTCATTACAATTATATAATTTAAACTAACTGGATCTTGGGTAAATCCAAAGATCTGTGTAAGTTTTGAAAATGATTTTTTCTGACAATCATAATGATATTTCCACTATATAATAATAAAAAATTATTAATTTTTTGCAAAAATAAAAAAAAAAACAACTATTTAATATACCTCATCCAGAAATTTATTGTCTAAACTTGATGAATTATTAAGGATTTTAAGAATGATTTCATAATCTGCTTGCCTATTCCATTGTTGTTTGTCAAAATTCCAACTATAAATAGGTCCATCTGACCAGATAGCCTTATGAATTTCACTAAATCCTCCTTTATCATAATAAATAATATTTGATAATTTATTATATGGTATCCACTCTAAAATTTCATAACTATTTCTGGCTTTTAGTTGTGCTTCTTTAATGAATTTATAAATAAATTTATTTTTACAAGTCCACTTTGAAAAATCTTGTTGCAATCGTTTAATATTACATTGTTGACACCACTGGTAATCATCAATATATGGTTGTTTACATTCATTACATAATTCAACTTCAATTTCAGAACTTAGTATTTCATTACTTTCTTTTGCCTTTTGATACCAATAAAAGGCTTTTTCTAAATTTTTTTCTGTTCCTTGTCCATTTTCATAAAATACACTTAAACTAAACATTGCTTCTTTATAACCACTTTCTGCTGCTTTTTGAAACCAATAAAAGGCTTTTTCTAAATTTTTTTCTGTTATTTCATCTGCATAATATATTGCTAAGTTAAACATTGCTTCTACATGATCATTTTCTGCTGCTTTTTGATACCAATAAAAAGCTTTTTCTAAATTTATTTCTGTTCCTTCTCCACTTTCATAGTAATTATAAGCTAAATTAAACATTGCTTCTACATGACCATCTTCTGCTGCTTTTTGATTCCAATAAAATGCTTTTTCTTTATTCTTTTCTATTCCTTTTCCTGTGTTATAAAAATCAGCTAAAATAGCCATTGCTTCTCTATAACCATTTTCTGCTGCTTTTTGATACCAATAAAAGGCTTTTTCCAAACTCTTTTCTGTTCCTTCTCTATTTTCATAATTATAAGCTAAATTAAACATTGCTTCTACATGACCATTTTCTGCTGCTTTTTGATACCAATAAAAAGCTTTTTCTAAATTCTTTTTTGTTCCTTTTCCACTTTCATAACATAAGGCTAAACTAAATATTGCTATTTCATCACCATTTTCTACTGCTTTTTGATACCAATAAAAGGCTTTTTCTAAATTCTTTTCTGTTCCTTCTCCATTATCATAATATATGGCCACATTAAACATTGCAACTGCATCACCATTTTCTGCTGCTTTTTGATACCAATAAAGAGCCTTTTCTAAATTTTTTTCTGTTCCATCTCCATTATCATAATACATGGCTAAAGTAAATATTGCTTCTTTATCACCATATTCTGCTAATTTTTTATACCAATAAAAGGCTTCTTCTAAATTCTTTTCTGTCCCTTCTCCATTCTCATAACATTTGGCTAAATTAAACATAGCATCTTCATGCCCATTTTTTGCTGCTTTTTGATACCAGTAAAAGGCTTTTTCTAAATTCTGTTCTGCCCCTTCTCCATTATCATAGCATTTGGCTAATTTAAACATGGCTTCTTTAAAACCATTTTCTGCTGCTTTATGATACCAATGAAAGGCTTTTTCTAAATTTTTTTCTGTTTTTTTTCCATTGTGATAACATGTAGCTAAATTAAACATTGCTTTTTCATCCCTATTTTCTGCTAATTTTGCTAAAGAATTAATACATTCTTTACACCATACTTTTTCAGTAAAAGGTTTATTGCAATATGAACAATTTTTAGTATTTACTGTAACAGTATCTTTGTTTAAAATATTTGGTTCACTAAATTCAGTTCCCATTTTGTTATTTTAGAAATTTATTTTACTGAAAAAATTATTATTTTAATTCGTTTATTGATCTTTTATAATAAATTCAGCAAGTTTACTAAAAAGGAATAAAGTTCATCAGGAGACTAAATGATGCAATTTTATGTGTAAATTTACTAATATTAGTGATACCTGCAAATTTACGCCCTTAATTACGATCTACTCCTTAAAAAATTGTGTACGCATTTGTACGTGTGTATATCAGTAAGATGCGCGTACATTTATAATAAACTTTATTACAAATACAGTAAAAAGATATATATTTAATAACCGCAGCACAGCCGCAGTTCTGATCTTTTAATTTTTTTTTACTTTTTTACTTTTTATACTTTTTTAACATTCTTTCATCTCTCCCTTGTATTTTTTTCCTTTTCTTTTTTTTTCGTTTATAAATGGTATTTTATTATTATTTAATAACTAGAGAAGGTTGATATGTGGCGACTGCGTCGCCACCAGTTATGATTTTTTACCTACACAATAATTAATTTACAGAAAGTAAATTAAAAAAAAAATTCACAGAATTGGCTTCTTAGATATACCATAATTTTATTTCAAACGAGTTTTGCTCATTTTTTTTAAAGAAAAAATCGATATTGTTAGACGAGCTCCGAACCAATTAGATCTGTAGAAAAAGACAATCGACAGTGTAATAAATTAGTGACCAAATTATTACTAGCCCAAATTGTTAAAACTAAAAAAAGATTTGCAAACCTTTTTAACTAAACTAAGTTATAACCTTTTCATCCATTTGAGATGACACATTAAGTTTTTACAAATTCGAATACAGAGATCTCAATAAAATTCGAGTGTTTTAAAACAATCCTTATTACTTAATATATTTTGCTGGCTCTGACATTTATTAATTAAATATTATCTGTTATTTATAATAGTAAATTTGTAAAAAAGAATATAAATATAATTATACTCTATAGGTTTCTTTTACCACGAAAAAATTTACTGTCATTAACCTAAGCACAATTCATGTGATTGCGCAATTGTTGACGGCCTGGTAAAATTGTTTTGACGGACAAATAATACTACCATTAATTTTAGAGCAATAATACCATTCATTTCTGAAAAAATAATTCTCTGATTTTAACATCCATATTTTTACATAATTCATAAGTAGCTGGGTTCAAAATAAAATAAAATTTAATCGTTCTAAAATTTTTCAATAAAAAAATTCAGTCATTTTAATTTTAATTTAAATAAAATCCTTATAGTAAACAATAAATTTTATTAGTTAAAACTTAAAAGTAATTATTTTCATACATCATTTTTTTAATTATTATTTTATATTTTATTTTGAAAAAAAAAATACTAATTTTATTTTTACATGTTATTCATTTAAGAACTTCAATTGATTTTTTAATTTTCACATTAATACATTTTCGTTTTTGTTTAAAAGAATTTTCATGTACATGTTTTATAAAGACTGCATAATTTATCATCTATCCTCATTTTACATGAACGAATAATTACAGCAGTATTTGATAATAAAAAGTAACCATGATATACTATTTAAAAACAAAATTTATTCGTTAATGTATCATTTCAAATTTACATATTCTATTATTTTTATCATTTTTTTTTAAAAAAAAAAATTTCATTAAAAAATCATTTAGTTACAAATTTTTTTTTAAGTTGCATCCACGCTACAATCGTTGCGTGTGGTGTTACAATCCATCCGCCATCCAAAGATATTATATGTTCACAAACTTCCAGTTTTAGTTAATATAGACGTCCAGATTTACATTAAAAATATATCGTATAAGTTATAAGACTATATGAATAATAAATTTTTGTCAAAATTTCACGTTAAAAAATCCGATTAGCCGTTTGAAATATTTAAAATTTTAAAAATTTTATTAAATAATGGTGAAGATTTTCTTGGTTTATTACTTATCAAAGAAAAAATTCAACTATGTTCAAGATTATTTCCATGTTCAAGATTATTTAATCGAAAAACAAAAGAAGACCTAAAATAAAGAGAAGACCTATTAGGTGAAAATATTCTTGTTCCAAAGAAAAAATCAAGAATAAGAAGACCTAATTAAAGAAAAAAATGAGACATATTTACATTATTTATGTTATATACTCACCCATCAAAAACGCTCGGGCATGTGATTTTTGAGCATGTGATTTTGTTCATACGGCAATTCATAGGCGCCGTTTGTGGCAACTGATCTATTTAAATATTTATCGCGTATTATTTAAGCTATTATTTAAGCTTTATTTTCGCGTCTACATTACCAAATACCAAGAATACGAATTTTTTTAAATAAAAAGTTGGCTTATTTTCTTTACAATAGCTATAATCTTTTAAAACAAAACTCGCAGAAAATATGAAACCTATAGAAATACCAAGTAAGCAATAATACCAGTTAAATAAACTGAATTGCAACTGTTATTTTGACGGCCTAATAAATGCTACCTTCTCTTCTAAAAGAGCAAAACTAGTCTGTATTATAAAGTAGCAAGGAAGTCATATAGTCCTATTAATAAATTAGGTAAATACGTTGAACATTATCAAAATAAGTGATCCATGCCATTAACATGGAAGGGGCATACTGATAGCAGTCCAGTGTATGAAATCTATTTGCGGAATTTGCGGAGCGCAACCTACTTTTAATTTCCGCAAATTATATATAATTATAGTTTGCGCAAATTTGCAGATACAGTATTAGGTGCGCAAATTGGATTCGTTTTTGCGCAAATTGCATATGACTTTTTGTTGCGCATTGCGCCAGTGTTGGCCAGTCCTCAAATGACTCAAATTGACTGGTCACGTGTCATTTGTGTCATTTCAACTTTAAATGACAAATGGATAAAATTTTCACGTGATACACAGGCAATCTCGATAAATCGGATCAGTTTGTTTCAGTAAAAATATCCGATATATCAAGACATCCGATATATCGAAAAAATCTCGCCAAACCGGATTTATATAAAAATATATGAAAAATCCGAAATACCAAGAAATCACGTGATTTTTC
>QZLH01000022.1:110624-138493 GCA_003833135.1 Oehlia diaphana
ATGATTGACATAATTATTTCGGACTTCAAGATTTTTTAACTATAGTTGATCTAGAATAAAATCCGATTTACGAAATATCTAATAAAGTCCGATATATCAAGACTGTTTTAATATAGATGATTTGGTTCCAGAAGAAAAATCCGAATTAGTGCCAAATCCGGTTTATCGAGGATCCGATTTATCGAGATTGCCTGTGTATTATAAGTTCATAATTCTGGCCGGCATCATTAACTTGGCCCGAATTATAACGCATTAATTTAAATGACTCAAATGACAAATGACCCAAATGACCAGGTCATTCAAAGGTCATTCGGGGGTCATCTCAAAATGGGCAAATGACCTAGTCATTTGCCATCACTGCATTGCGCAATAAGTATTTGACTTGAATTTCATACACTGGCTATGATAGCACTCATTATTTACAATAATTTATTTTAAATTAATGTATTTTAATAAAATTACATTCTATTTTAATAAAATAATTACTCTAATTTCATTATTTAAAAGAATTTGTTTTACTCTTATGAATTAACATCTATAAAATTTCATTATATTCTCAAGTAATCATCTTTAGAGTGAAGTATCTTAGGGTTAGGGTTAGGAAAGTTGGTTTAGGCGGAAATACATATCCTTGAAGATAACGTAGACGTTAGAGTTTCTTAGCAATAACTGCGTAGTGCAATTTCTATAACCACAGTCAAATCACATGAATCACGTGCCCGACTTTTTTTCTGGGACAATCTAAATATCACATGATTATAGGTCATCATATCCGATTTTAATAATAAAAAAATACATTACTCATGAAAAAAGAAGAATGTTTATTGAATAATTAAATATACAATAGTATTGGAATAAATAAATAAGTATGTGATAAATATAAAAGAAAAAAATAAATAAATAAAAATAGACTCAACCGGCGATCCGCAATTAGTAGCTAACGAATTATTTTCTTCCCAATTCATGGACATTTCCATTCCATATTTTCTATAATGATATTAATAAAAATATAGAAATCACAATTAATTATTTACTTTATAATTAGTAGTCTGTTTGGATATTTTGGAATATAACTATTATAACGATATTGTCTGATTAATGAATGAATAGTCAATTAACGCACAATTTTTGATCAGTGATAATCATTGGACTGATCACCTAATCATTTATGGTTACAGTATTAAATACCGCAAAATTGTTATACAGTATAAATGTATAATAAATGAATCACAAACTCAAATTTCAGAGTAACGTGATAGACATTTTTGCTTACATTTTTGCGAAATATTGGGCACAAAAAACGTGATTGAGATTGAGATTGAAAATTAATATAGAATTTCAATCTTACTAACATATTAAGATTGAAAATTCTATATGAAATCTCAATCTCAATCTCAATCACGTTTTTGTGAAGACTCCCATTATTGGTGCAAACTAGAAATTTTACATCATGTGACTTTTAGCTAGATAAATCACGTGGATGGCTACTTTAAAATTTTTTTTTTTAAATTATAAAAGTGATTTATTTGAATTAAAATGAAAGAAAAAAGTTGGTTATTCACTTTTATAAAACCACCTAAACCTAAACCTGATAATAATAACAAGAAGAAGGAAAAGAAATAAATAAATGGACTCAATGAATATTACAAAAATAATACTCCACATAATTTTATATCTTAAAAAAATATAAATAATATATGTATATAACGTTAATCTAAGTATTCTTTCGAAAGTAACATTTAAAATACATAACAAAATAATTTTTTTATACAGTATTATACAATGGAGCTATATACTGTATATAACATACAAAGAATTGTTAAAATGGAAAAAATCGGTAAATATGAAAAGATTCGAAATCGAGAGATTGCATTTCGAATTATTTTATTTGAATTAGAAAATAAGCAGAGAAACTATATTTGAATAACGATAATCATATTCAGAAGAAGTTGGATCCATTAAAAATTTGGTTCGCAAATGGATCGTTTACGTTTTGTCTTGGTAATTTCCTAATAAGATTTATTAGTGCGTAAGTATTGGCATGTCTTAATTGTCGACGATTTCTTCGTTTACTAAGAATACGATTAACATATGACGATGGGGTGACCGTAGGAGTATGCTCAGCAGAATCCATGTCTTTCCCTTGATACAGAGAACTAATGGAATAGTAGAAGTTAATGATGAATATTAAAAAGAAAAATAATACACCAAAAAATTTTAACTTACTGTCTTAAAGTCATTGGTAAAACAAGTTCGTTTCCATTTCCCACATAACTAACTGGTAAAGTAGGTTCTCCTTCCTGTTGTTTGAGCTGGATGCTAATGTTTTCAATGTTTACTCCCGTATCAACATTGTTGCTTCTTTCACGTTGAGACTGATGTAATTGTTGTGCAGCTTTTTGAGATAGTTTGGAATGCGATGAACTTTTTCTGAGTTTCTTTTGTCCTTCTGGTTCGCGTTCTTCACGTAATTCCTCTTTACATATAGAAAGTTGTTCGCATACCTCTTTATAAGAGGAGATAACATCAGTATTGGTCCAGTTATGATTTTGACTGGGATAATTAATGGATTTGGTGGTAGAATAAATGGTTGATAGTTGTTCCATTTTTTCTCTCAAATATGTTAAAAAGAAGGATTCGAATTCAAAGTGAGAGATGAATTAAAAAAAACTTTGCGATTTCTTTTTCTTTTTTTGCAAATATATAAATTATATATCACATAAAAGAAAGGACCATTGTAAGGAATTTTTGAAAATTTTGAAAAGAAGTATTGAAACTTCTACCGTACTTTCAATAAAAATGAGAGAATAATTTTAAAAAAAAAATCGACAAAGAAGGAAAAGGAAAAAAAATTCTTATTTCGTTGTTAGAAAAATATTTGGATTAAATCATCAAATAGGGTATTTATGTAAAAAAAAAAATTCTTTTCCTAATCTTTCGTATTTTCTCATTTTTTGAATGCGGGACTATGAAAAGAACTACTCAATTCTTTGACTTTTTTTTTAATTCGGTTGTTCTATTATTAGAAAGTTTCAATCATTGAATAAAAGTATTTTTTGTTTTTTGAATTATATAAAGAAAGAACATAGCCGAATTTCCTAGTATTTAGGTATCGGATTTTGTGAAAGTTAAACCAAAATTATTGAACTTAGTTTTTTTTTTAAAAAAAAACCAAAGTTATAAAAATATATTCTATTTTTAATTTATTATCCAATTTTTTAAAAAGCAATTCAAAAATAAAAAATGATTGATTCTCAAAGAGGAAATGGCAGTGTATGGTGTCATCTTATCGTAATTTTTTTCATCCAATCATTTTCTTTTTTCTTCCTTTCCAATCATTAAAAGGAAAAGATCGGTTAAGTAATGACGTAACCGCAGATATTTGTTTTGTCAATCAACCATTCTTAGTTTATATTTCGGAATTTACGGAAATTAAAATTTACACAAAAAATATCAATTTGACGTATTTAATTCTAATTAATCTGACATTTTAGAAATGAGCACTTCTTTATTTAAAACAAAATTTATTGTTTTTTTCTTGATGTGGTTGTTATTGTAATCAGATCAAACGTTTGAATCAAAAAAATCCGACAATAGATAAATATAACGCAAAACGTAGATATAAATAATTTTTTTTACTATTATTGTATACAAAAAAAGAATTATTTTTACATATGGTACCATCAAAGCCACCCCCTGAAAAAAAGTTTCGTCATAATGTAATGTTTGTGCAACATTCTGGTTAGGTTGATGTCATATACTGCATGTGGAATGTTTGTACATCATTCAACGTGCTAATCATATCATATCATTAAATTATCCGAGAGAATTTTTGTAACAAATTGATGATTATATCCTAATGCATTTTAGGCTAAAATGCATTAAAATTTTTGACAATTGAGATTTTTTTAGTATATTCATAGATAACCATTCAATTTATAAAATTGACCAATAAAAATATAGACATGTGATCATTTCGCACCCACTACAATTAAAGATTATATGCGTTTTGGCAAAATAGATTATCCATGTCCTAATAATGTAAAAAAAGAAAAATTCGATTCGAATTCACAAATTACAATGCTGAATTTTAAGCCGTGTAGTAATTCGGTTGTAGCTTAATATAACTAAACATATGGCGTTAAATAAATTATTAAGTTTAATACCGCATGAACATGTTCAGATGCGGTATATAGTATTTTATTATATAAATTCGTTATTAATTGTAAGAAAATATGTTCTGCAATACACGGTTTGGTATAACCAAATTTCGGTATAAACAGGTTCGTTATATCCAGAGGTAAGACCTTCTTTGCATCACTGAAGAAAAGCCACGTAATATTAAGATTGGGTATGTCCAGAACCTGGCACAACTTGAAAGCGCATACCAGACAAATAAAAAGAAATGAACTGCGGATCAAAAGCATTTGGCAACGATTATTTTGACTACCTTAATCTGTTATGGTATCGTGATCACGGATATGGAGTAGTTGACTGTAAATGAAAGAAAAAAGATAAAAAAGCTTTATAGAAATTTTGTTCGTTCAATTATTTATTGTTTTCAGCTCAAGTTGAGTTTTATGATTAGTATGAAACTAACTTGCTTAATTCGTGATCCGTGAGTCAACTGCATATGATTTCGATGCAAAATTCATGTCGATCATTAGTAAATTTTCTGATACCCTGTTTTCATTCCTTTAAGTAATGCTCTTTATTTATGTAAACCCATTTAACTGACATATCTTAATATATAATATTTATCCCAAAGTTTCAAATAATTTGTTTTTTAAAATAAATTTCTCACATAATTTTTTACTTTTATTTGACGCCACGCCAGATTCCCTTTTCTGCAGATCCGATTCGTGGATCACGAATTAAATTTAAAGCATGAACATCCCTAATTAGTTTTTATTTCAACATTATAAAATATATATTCATTTTTGTACCATAAATCATCGTTTGCTGAATAAGTTTTAATGTAAAAAATTGTCCTAAAATCGTTTTTATAGTCAGAACTAGAAAAAAAATTATTTTGACATATTTAGAAGCTGTGCAAATTTTATTAATACCATTAATACCATTGTCAAGTTTTCATATTAACAAACGTTAAATTATATTGGTAAAGATGGTCTTGTAGTCTTATCGGCCCACCCAGATCTTTAGAATATTCGAAAAGTAGCAACAATTACGCCTTAAAATTTTGTTAGTGGTGGTTAGATTGAGAAAAAATAAACAGCAAAATTTGGTCTCAAACTTATCACAAATAGTAAGTTTATCAGTTTTTGCGTACCATTTAATTCAATCTAACATATTAATATCAATATTCAATAGTTAGATGCGCAGGGATGTGTTGAATTTTAAGTGGGGGTGTATACTGATAGTTAATTATAAGTTATTGCATGGGCGTGCTTGTTAATGGTATGATGTGGCACTTCGTGCTACATCATTCCATTTATCAAGCACAATGCCAGAACGATAATGATCATCATTTAATTAGACACTTTTCATAAGCTTTATATAAGATCTAATATCAAATTTAATTTTTATACGCAATTATAATAAATTTAAACATTATATTATGAGCATGATGTGCTGCGACATGAACAATGGTCCTAATGGGGCAGTATATCAATGATTAACAATTGACTAGTTGTGAAGCAATCTTTACTTTTTATTGAGTCCATCATGTTTGGAGTATTGCGGTTAGACCGTTGTACAAATAATAGTATCCAAAAAAAAAAAAATGCTTTTAGTGCTTTAGATATTACCTTTTGCATCAACACTAGTAACATACTGGTACACAAAAAATATAATATTCGATCGAAGTACAAAAATAAATATAACCAAAATTTTTTATTTCCTATTTTATAATTTGCTGAACAAGTTGCACAGAAAAAAAGCCGATTTTCATTATTGTCTAAATTTTTGTTGTTATTATTATTGGGCGCTTTTTTTTTAATCCAATTAGATTTAATAACGACAACAACGGTTCGCCGGTTCGGTATATACCGCTGCTTACGTTATGGGTCCATTATTAACTAAACATAAATAGAAATCAGGGGAACAGCCTTATTTGTAACATTCATTATTTCTTAATCGAGTGCTACGGAAAGGAGTATGGTCGGGTCAGCGTGATGAGTATGGATCCTATGTGACAGTTTACTCAAGTGATAAATAACACGACGGGCCAAACACGTGATTCAGAGTTGGCCGAGATGCTATTCATCACCCGAGTATGGTTAACTACTATTTATGCTACACACTGCTTACTTTATTCTACGCATCACCCGACCCGACCTCCGTAATACCCCCCCAATCCCTTATCCTCATTTTGTACTAGTTACAACTTAATTATGAAAAAAGGTAAGGGTGAATGAAATTCTGTCCGATAATATCATTTATTTTCTTTAATAAAACCATAAATAATAAGAAAAATAAAATAACGCAAACTAAAAATATAATTACATCATAAAATAAAAAATTTTATTGCACACCATTAAAAAGAATTGAACGTAAATGTGAGTACGACTTTGTATTCCTCCAAAATTTCATAAATACATACTCTAAAAATGATTATTTTTCTTTTTTTATATATGCTTATAAAACATTCTAAAATAATTTTTAAATATGGAAAACGAAATGTGACGATATTGACAGATTTTGCACGTTTAACGGATTCACGAAATTAGAATAACGATTTCAAGCGAATTACTTTAAAATTATTTAAACATAAGCGAAGAGACGTTATTTCAATAATAGAAGGGAATCAGAAGAAATTGGAACCATTAAAAATTTGGTTCGCAAACGGATCGTTTGTGTTTTGTCTAGATAATTGCCTGATAGGATTTAATAATGTATAATTATTGACATGTCTTAGCTGTCGGTGATTTCTACGTTTACTAAGGATACGATTGACATAGGATGATGGGCTGATATCTTTTCTTTTATACAAAGAACTAGTAGAGGTAGTAGAAAATGTCAAAAATTAAAATTGAATCTTAATAGTTAAGACGGTTGATTCATAACAATTAATTTTTGCCGTGTGTTTCACTCTTCACATTTTTCTACACACAGATAACCCAAAAAATAGTGAAGCGTGAAAAAAATATTTTTTTTCTTTCCTTTCTTAAAACTTACCATTTTAAAGACTTTGGAGTGTTTTCTTTTCTAACACAAATAATTTTTCCAATATTTATTATCGTAGCAACATTGTTATTTCTTCCACGTTGAGATTGCTGTGATTGTTGGACAACTTCTTGAGATAGTTGTTTAGAATGCGAAGAACTTTTACTGAGTTTCTCTTGTCCCTTTTGTTCGCGTTCTTGTTGTTTGCATAACTCTTTATGATAAGAAGAAATAACATTAGTGTTTGCCCATTTATGAGTTTGGCCGAGGTAATTAAAAAATTGAATGGCAGAGTAAGTGACTGATTGTTGTTCCATTTTTTTTATTATTTCTAAAAAAAAGGAATTATATTTCTGTATAAGAAATTTTTTAAATTTTCGTTTAATAAAAAAATTTTTGTTTATAAAAAAAAATAATAATGGGAAGTTTTTTTAAGTGTATCCTGTTTGTTGTCTGTTTTTCTCAAAATACTAAAAAAAAGATTCGAATATATATACTTTTTTCTTCAAAATGAGAACTGACTTTTTCGATAAGAGTCTTTGAAAAATTTGAAAAGAAGTATTAAAACTTCTATTGTATTTTTAAAAAGTAAAAAAAAAAAAAATTCATAAGGTAAAAAAGAAAAAAAATTCCGGTATTAAAAAAACTATATAGATTAAACGCCAAAAGAGCGGTATTTTATATTAAAAAATTTTTTTATTCAACTTTATTAAATATATTATTATCAAATTTCACCATTTTTATTTTCTATGATTTTTCCTTTTGCTTATAGTTCATAAAATTATAAAAAAGGTTAATATTGGCAACGGCAACTACCGGGAATCGGACATTCAAGGGCTGGTAAAAAATATTTTTTTACGATGTAATAATGAGAAATAAAAATTTTTTCGCGTCTAAACAATTTTGTCGTCAAAAAAAAAAAAAAGTTTTATTTTTTTTTTTTCGCGTTTCAAAAAGAAAAAAAAAATTATTATCTAAGAAATTTTCCTAGACGTGTAAAATAAACTAAAATTATATTTTTCACGAAATATCGTAATTAAACGAAACATGGAACGCCACTTTGTCGCACCATTTGGCTGGCTACACAACAACATCATATTTTTATACCTATTCTCCCCCCCCAAAAAAATATTTTTGATTATATAATTGATATAATGGGGTAAAAATAATTGTGTAAATGAGAATTTTATAGGAAAAGTTTAAATAAAGCTTAAAAGTGGAAATGCATGATTGATCGGAGATAAATAAATATTAGTGAGATCAAAAACCCAATCAATCAGAAAACAGGGCCTTTCTGAAAATGGTATCCAATCATTCGGTCCTGACCGATAAAGTTACTACCCTACATATTTATTGTTATTTTTCTATAAACAGGTAATCAATCGAACGTGTGTTACGTACTAATTCCTAATTTGTCTTTTCGCTTTTAAACATTTAAGGATGATTTTTCACAATATTTTTGTATCCTTATTTGTATATGAATAACAATGCATAATAATAAATAACCAGTGGCTATGATAAATAGGGTAAAAATGTAAGAAATTAGTGCAAAAAAAAAAATCAAAAAAAAAAAAATAATAATAATTTGTCGATTAAAGGACTTTTGAAACGATTAAAAATTAAAATTGTATTGAGCCCAGTTATTTGATTGTTCCCTTTTGAGATATCGGTTAATATGATCGTTCAAAAACTGAGAGAAGAGATGGCCGAATATGATGATAGATAATACGGGCTTTTGAAATAGTATGTCTCAGTAAAGATCCAACTTACCAATTTAAGAAATAATATAAATGAAATTAAATATAGAAGTAAATTGTTTAAAAAAAAATTAATCTGACAAAAATAAATTAATGAATACAATTTAGGCAAATTCCATAATTAAATTTCGGATGCTGTGAAAAATGGGCACATGTCGAGAGCTTAACTCTATAGTTATATTTGGAGAACACAGTGGCGTAATTTGTAAGAAGTGACGTTTCAATATGACATCTGTTGTAAGTGAAGGATTTGAACATTTAAACATTTTATCATTGAAGAAAAATGTACTGCGGCGAAAATCCGTGATAAATGATAAATGTAAATTACCTGCTTTTAATCTTGACCAAAGATTATAAAATTAAGCAAAAAATACCATAAATATAGCTAAAGCAAGAGGTAAGTAAAAGTGCGATTAATGTAAAAATTTTGTTATTTTTTTTTGTATGCATATTTTGATTATTTTCTTCAATAAAAAAACTAGTAAAATTGTAAGGAAAAAATGGTCGAAAGAGAGAGCTATAATCGTAGTAACTGAACGTTCAAAAGAAGATTGGGAATAGAAAAAAAACAATTTATTTTTTTTTTTTTGAACGCCAAGAAGAAGGTTTTTATTTATTTATGAGAGCAGATGATATCATTATTAAATTTAAACTATTTCAATTTATAAATTATGCAGGATATATAGCATATAATCAGTGCGCCCGCCATTTTTTAATTTGTAATCTTAAATGCGCGGGAATTTTTAATTTAACATCAAGTGTTTAGAAAATTTTGTCACATCCCTTTATTTTATCACCTTTTTAATTAAAAATCCATTTACCTTTTTTCGACCATTTCTCGATTATCGATTTCCTGGGCGGCGAATAAATTTAATGTAACACAAGTTCTATATCTTTTCATAAGCACCGATTTTTGATGCGAAACTGGCGTAAGTACGAGAAAACAAAAAATTAATTGATTATGGCCTTTAGTTAGGATAAGGGTTAGGATAAGGTTAGGGTAAGTGGATTATGGATTAGGAGAAATGATCGGCAAGGTGATATAAGCATTTCCGCCATGCTGCGGTAAATTGTATAATACTTGTATTATGGCAGTATCAATGGATAACGCATGTCACACAAAATATCTTCGTCATGAACAAAAATTCGGTATAATAAGTTATTTAATATATATATTTTATATACACTGCGTTTTACTAGTAATCTTCGGTATAACAAGAATTTTTTTTTATAACAAAATTCGTATTGAACAAACTACCTAATTAAGGGGATCAATCGGATATTGATTTCCGATAGTGCATATTGCATACCTAATAAATATAAATCGGTAATGATCGGCATTATACCTGTTACAACCTAACTAACATGATCGAAATGAGATAAGGTTTTGTAATTAACTCACCAAAGTGTACAGCCTTCAGGGCTGGTTTTGAATATTTGTATTATTGTATAACATTAAAGATCATTTAAAGTATTTCATGTTTTGAATTTACCTGATAAAAAAAAAAAAGTATTTCATACATTTAAAAATCCTTCTATTCACTCTTTTTCTATCGAGCGTCTTTATATATATATACACACAGTATATATATTTTTTTTCTCAAACAAATGTTTTTTTTAAACAATTCATTGATATATATTATTACGTTTGGTGCTTTGCTTCAATTGTTAGTTGAAGTAAAGTCTCAAATAACTACACCGGATTTACGTCTCGCTCATACTGCTACATTAATTTATGATAAAATATATATATTAGGTGGAGAAATCCCTCCTCGTAATAGCGGGAAACAACCAAAAGAAACGTTTTTATATCTCGATGTCTCTACTCCTTTTAGCACTAATGAAGTAAAATATATTGACATCTCAAACAGCAATGTCGTTCCATCGCATCGATATTCTATAGCTATTAAAGGTGGTGCAAACAATAGTACGTTATTCTTATATGGCGGTACAGCTTTTGGCAATCAAACAATGGAATTAGTTTATGCGTTTGATGCCCAACATAACGCATGGTATGTTCCAAAACCAATTGGTGACCCTCCTGTTGGAAAGGATTTTATGTTTCCTGTAATTGATGATAATGGGTTATTATATATGTTTGGTGGAAATAGTCCCGTAGGTTATGTGAATGATATGTTTACCTTGGATACAATATATTTTAACTGGAAAGAATCCAGCGCAATTAACCCACCTAGGAGAAGAGATGGTTATAGTGCCGTATTCTTGCCAAACAAAACTATTGTCTATTTAGGTATGTAATATGAATATATGATTTTAAAAAAGAAATAATTTTTTCATAATTCATGATATTATTATTATAACTAGGTGGGTTTGGTCCGAGTGGTCCGAGTGGGTCTGGTCCGATTAACTGGTTACCATTAGATGAGGTAATTATTATAGAATCAAATAAATAAATTAAGCAATAACTCATGATTTTGATATTATTTTAAGGTATACTTATATGATACGATCAACAGTTCATGGGAGGCAAAGGTAGTGATTGGTTTTTTATTATTAATTTAGTTTAATAGCGTGTAACCTTCTTGTTTTATGTTAGAAAGTTGATGGAACGATACCCGCACCAAGAGCTGCATTTTCAGCGGTTCTTGGTAAATATTTCAAATAATAGAATAATAGTATATTATATATTTAATATATATTTAATTTATTCTACAATCAATAGGACCAGATGCACAAAGGGTGATTATTTTTGGAGGGGACACTAATTCTACGTCAAAGAACGTTCTGTACTCTGAAAATGCACTTTATGTTTTAAATTTAAATACAATTAAATGGCATTCTCCGCCAACCTCTGGAAAAACTCCATCAAGCCGTGCTTTTCATAGATCATTAACAATTGGAAAATATATGGTTGTGACTTTTGGTAAATATAATAATTATTTAATATTTTAATATTTTATAAATTATTTAAATTTACTAAAATATATTTGATATTAAAGGGTATGGATACACACGAGGATCTGAGGATGATATATTATTACTTGATATCAGTAATAACGATGAATATGTTTGGACAACAAAATTTGAACCTCAATCATTAACTTCTGCTCCTCAACTACCTACTCCTCAATCATTATCACATTCTAATATTAATACAACAGGCATAGCTATAGGAACTTTAATAGGTATAATTAGTGGTATTGTATTGACAATCGGAAGTTTCTTTTTATACAAACAGTATAAAAATCGAAGTGAAGTAATACAAATCCCTGGAGATGAAATAACTAATAAATACCCCGAAGAAACTCTGAAAGAAAGATCTGCAGTGGTTGAAAAAAAATCTTGGAATAGTTTTTTCCAGTCAAAATCTAGCTGGTAAACCTTTGCGTGATTTTTTTACATACGTGTAATTTCACAAATCCACACTCTTTTTAAACTCATATATACCACATTCTTAAAGTAGTTAGTGTATTAAAATAAAATATAAAGGGAATTTTTAACGATTAAAATTCCATTAATGTCGTATGATTTTGTTTTGTTGGAATCTCGTACAACTCCTTTAGCTGCGGAAAAATGTTACCGCAAATCTTGTACTTCATGTGCGCAGTTGCCAAGAAATAAGGCGATGTATTACAGTTTGATTACGTGATCTCGATCCTGAATTAAAAATGCTAAGCCCTGAAACTCGATTATCAATATCATCAGGATTTTCGGTCGACATTGACTAGTGTTCCAAAAGGGTCGGGTCAAACCCGGGTTATTGACCCGACTCGTATTTAGGGGTCGGGTTGGGGTCGCATGATTTAATGACCCGTAACCCGCATGAACTCGACCCAACCCGTCGAGTCGAGTTATACCTTTACTTTGACTCGGCGATCCGAATCTTTTTATTATATTTTTAACTAAAATTACAATTTTTTTTATTTGACGGGTCAAACCTGGGTTATCCGAGTCAGACTATAATCGGGTCAAGTCGAATCCAAGTCGTTACTTTTACACTCGGGTCGAGTTCGAATACACCTCAAAATCCGACCCGACTCGACCCTTTCGGAACACTAACATTGACAACATACTAAGTGATATTGTGATATGATAGCTAAAAAAAATATACTCCAAAAATATAGTGAAAGGATATATATATATATATATATTCCCTCTTTCTTAAAACTTACCATTTTAAAGTAATTGTTGTGATTGTTGGGTAACTTCTTGAAATAGTTGTTTGGAATGCGGAGAGCTTTTACTGAGTTTCCTTTTGTTCGTGTTCTTCATGTAATTTATCTTGACAAATATCAGGTTGTTTGCATACATCGTTATGAGAGAAATGATAGTATCAGGACCCAGAAATATATATAAAAGGGTCAGGGTTGAGTTTGCGTATTTTAAACTAAAAAAAAATTGTGAAAATCTTTCCTTTTTTAGATAATTTTTGATAATACCAGTCAGAATTTTATTTCCTATTATAGTAACAGACTGACATTATCATAATTCCGGCCCTGAAAAAAATGCATAGTAAAAATTTTTTCATCACCTGACCCCTAAATATATATTTCTGGGTCCTATAGTATCGAGATAGTTAACAGATTGTAAGTGATCGGTTGCTCCTTTTTTTTCTTAAAAAAAAAAAAAAGGAATTATATTTTGTACAAAAAATTTAATAAAAATCTCGTTAAATAAAAAATTTGTTTTTTTTTGTGAATCGAATTATTTTAAAATTTAAGTTAAAACTTCTATCGTACTTTCAAATAATGAAAAAGAAATTTTTTTTAAAAAAAAAATCGTTAAATCAGAAAAAAAAATGAATATTTTTTTTTTGCGGTTAAAAAATTATTATTTATTTTTTTCGATAAAAATTCTCATATTTACTCTATCTTGTTATTATCGGCCCAATATTGCCCAATATTATAATGCCTTAAGTGGGTTTGCCAGCATTACTAGGCCAGACCACGTCAGCTGTCAGCTGACGCAAATCGGCATCTGACGCACAACATATATATTCACATAAAAAGGAACTAATTGGAAAAAAAATTTTGAAGATGAGAAGTATTAAACTTTTGTGAATTAAACGCTTTTCATATATTTCATCCGTCCGTTATTGAATAATAAGTTTCACAACATGATGCATATAATGAATCTTGACACATTGCATTATGTCACAACTCAGAAACCACCGGGGAAATAGGGGAATTTTCAAATAAACGACATATTTAAAGAGAAAAAAGTTTTTTTTAAAGACATTTTTAAATATGCGAAAAAAAAAAAATAGTAAATAAACTTGTTCTATTCTTGATTATTAATAACCACGTGCAGAAATTAAATCTGAATGTGATAAAATGGCAAAATATCACCTTATCAACAAGACCTAAAATAAGATATAAAGTTATATTATTAAGACCTATTGAAAATTAATTTGATTTATATTAATTTAGTTGCCAATCCGCCATTCAACGTTACAAAATTGATTAGTAGAAGTTCTTATATGAATGACGTCGATCGGCACATTTCAACTCCGATTTTGTCCTACATAAGTCATGCTTAATGCAACCATAATTTACCAATCAATAATGTCAAACGTGAATATGTCACAAAAAAAAAATTGTTATAAAATTTAGAGAGTTTACTTTGGAGAAAGTCACCATTCCAATTCATATTTTAGGTAACTTTCACAAATTATTCGCGAATTTTGCAAATTTTACAAGGTTTTTTTGTACTATTATATAATATACGGTATATTCTTGCTTAGATTAATAAAATAATATTTTTAAATAAATAAAATTTTTTTCTTTTTTTTAGTATTAACAGTTTTATAAAACTATACCTAAGTAATGTAACACCTTATTTTAATGTATTTTTAGGGCATTTATGTTACAACAAAACGTTTTCAAACTTGTGCAAACACCATTCAGAAGCAATAGTATTTAATATAAAAATGTCCGAGAGATTAATTATAGATTGCCGATCATTTTGTATCGCAGAGTGCAATTAATAATTATATATATACTAGGAAACGGGAAATCGTTGTAAGTCTGGAACAAAAAAAAATTTTATACCGCCTCGTAAGTGATATTATCGGGTTCACATTTCATAAACATACAGTATATAGTCCTTCGCTTTCGCTTCCGGGCAATAAAAAATTATGATATACAGTATAGTAATATAGATATAATTTAATTGATTAATTGATTATTATTATTATGTATGACAAACTGCGTCTCAATGAATATTATAATAAAAAAATGCACTTATTCAATTACTATATAAAGTATAAACTATTTTTTTTAAAAAAAAAAATTGGTTTTGATACTTTGTGATGATTTAAAAATTTTTTTTTTAGATATCCCCCATTTTGTATTATTTAATTGGTAATATTATTATTACACAGAATGAACAAAGACAAGGAATTCGCGCATGAATGAAATTCTGCCTATTATCTTTAACAATTGACAAAGTAATATGATAACGCTTTAATAGAATTTTTATGAAAATTTGTTTTTAGGAACGAATTTTTCTTTATTAACTATAATAGTAAGTGATTACTTAAATTTTAAAAGAAAGGGAAAAAAAAAACTTTTGATTTTTATAAAATCAAGTATATAATAAGAACAATAGATAACGTAAACTAAAAATAGTACACCCTTAAAAGACGAATAGGGCATATAATGTATGTGTACAGCTGATGACGATGTGCCTTGTGTCAATCGTATAAATACTTGTATATATAAATACTTATGCAGTATCCGCATAAAAATGAAAGTGTAGTATAAAATAATACTGTAATAATGTTTCTGTATATATATATATATATTATACGTACTATTGTTATTTATTATAATTATGATAACAAAACTGCGGCAAATGAAGATAAATGGGGGATTTTCCTTGTTTTCTATTTATGCTCAATTAACGTAAGCAGATTAGAGGCTATGCTAATTACGGTGTATTCATTCACACGATTACTAAACAAATTAACCAAATTCCCACCGATTCCAGTACCTTTTCCAACAAAAGAATTCTTAAATCTAATTGGATTAAAAAATAAACCTAAAATTTTTTTAATAATAACCTTTGACAACAAAAATGATAATGAAAATATCCCCAAATTTCACTTTTTACTTGCCCAGCAGAAGTTTTAGAAAAATAGAATAAAATAAAATAAATTAAAATAGATAAAATAAAATAAAGGTAAGAAAAAGAAGAAAGGTTGTTTGTAATTTTGTTTATTAAAGTTTTCCGTATTTTGATCGAACATTATCAAATATTTTTTGTACCAAAATGTAGTACTAGTGTTAACATAAAATATTTTGTAATATATATAATGGACATTATTTGTGTAGCGGTCTGTGCCAACTTTCGAATGCAGAATTGACGGAGAAATTCCTGAATGACTGAACACTAATATTGTTCTATTCAACCAATAACTACACATAAAAAATATATTTTAAGTTTCTCTTTGATAGACATATTTAGTATATTGGACGTGCATAATTATTATGATAAACAATCAAGTAAGGTAGGCTAATTTAAATATGCTGTTACCATTTTATAAACTAGTGACCGTGCCTTATGCATTTTTTTTTGTAGATTTTAAAATGATTAAAATAAAAAAGTGCATATTTTTTTTTATTTATTTATTTTACATAAACTGGGGGGAAACCCTGTAAGTTATTACCATTACAAATGGTAAGCTAAACTATACATAACGTTATAAAACCAATCCCCTAGCGGAGTCGTCTGCCTGTTACTAAAATTTAGAGACGTGACCTAAATTCTATAGTATATCGTATTAAAACAGAAATGGGTAAAAGTGCATATAAAGTGACTCCCAAGTATTCCGCTCTCACGTGACTTTGTGTGGCGCGGTGGCGTAATCACGATTTCTCTCCGTTAAAATAAGAATCCTTTTAAACAATAAAATAAATTAAATATTTTTGAAAAGATTGAGTGTAAAATATTTATAAAGCTATAGTTAATTTTATTTACAATAAACGCGCTTTTTTATAGTATTAATTTTGAATGTTTTAGCTAAATGAAACAAGGTTTGAGCGCTTGAAGAAAGTTATTTAACAAGCATATACTGTATATATTATTTTTGTGAAAATATTGCCGTTTTTAAAAGAAATTATTGAGTTGCATTTGTTTGTTGTAGTGTAATGTCAGGACTTTAGCTAAATGTAATAGGTTTAGGTAGCTTAGACAAAGTTGTTTAGCAGATATGAAACCACTCAAATATTAATTTTTATCAAAATATCTTGAGAACTCAAGGCACAGTAAGGCGTAGTTTCTAGATATACAAAGGCAAAAAGTATGAATATTTTTGTATGTGCCGTGCGCGGTTGATTTTTTCACTTTATAGCGTAATTTTGGTACTTTTGTTAAATGAAATAAGCCTTTGGAGATTAAGTAAAGTTGTTAGCAAGGTGTGGAATTACTTAGTCATTAAATTAATTGTAATATTTATTCGTGTAATTTTTTAAAATAGTATAAATATCAAATATTAAAATTCCGATACCACAAAATCACGTGGGTGAAATTTTTTGGGGGGTAAATTTGTCAATGGTTTAAAAAATTTTTTTTTTTTTTATACGATACACATTAAAAAGTTTTTTTATATGTTATATCATATGTATAATAATGATAAAAAAATTTATTATGGTTTAAAAAAAATTTTTTTTTTATACGATACACATTAAAAAGTTTTTTATATAAGTTATATCATATGTATAATAATGATAAACAAATTTTTTTTTTTATATGATACACATTAAAAAGGTTTTCTATATAGTATTAACCCAGTAAATTTTATATAATAATAAATAATTTTGCCCAAATTTTCAAAAAAAAAAAAAAATGTAAATTATGATTACAATAAAAAATGAGAGACATCATTGTCAAAAATGTAAAGAAAACTTGGTCATTATGTTCCATAATATTCAAATAAATAAAATCTATATAAAGTGAAATGAATAATAACACAAATAAAAAAATATTGATGTAAAATATAAATTTAAGGGGGGTGATTTAACCCGGGTTATGCAAAACTCATATAATAATGATAAATTTTTTTTTTTTTTTTTTTTTTGTATTGATACATTAAAAATTTTTATATAAATTATATAATATCAATATTCATAAAAAAACAATTAATAATTAATAATAAAAGTAATAATTGATAAAAATATATACAGTATATTTCGCTTTATATTTATTACCTAATTTATACTAAACCATTAACAAGTAGATCACTACTGGTTTTTTTGGCGTGATAAAAATTTTGGGAAGTTAATATTCTTTGTTTATTTTAATTTAAGTTATTTTTATTATCTTATCACCTTTTTTTATACATAAAATTGGTGTGACCTTTTTCCTTTTTAAATAATTTTAAATGAGACGTTTTTAACTGCGGTGAACTATGAAAGTATAATAACAATAACATATTATTCCCCGTTTTTTTTTTTATTTTTCTAATAACTTCTTTCACGGAATTCTTCACGTAAAAATATCCATAAACTTATAAACTTTATTAAAATAGCACAAAGAATTTTTATTTGTAATATTCGATAAAGAATATTTTCTTTTTTTTTTTTTAAAAAAAAAAAAAAAGTCTAACTTAATCTTGCTTGATTTTATTTTTTCTTTTAAAGTAAATCAAAGGTTTAAAAGCTTTCATTCTAAAAAATAAATAAATAAAGTTTTTGCGCGGTTTTTTATAATAAAGTATTGTAGAAAGTTCTATAACGAAAACGTTTGTTTGGGAAGATTAACGTCAAATGTAGGAAATAATAAAAGTAATATTAATAATTTAGTTTTATGATTAAAAAAAAAAATTTTTTTTCATCAAATAAAAATATCTTGAATTATTGCATACTTCTTAATTTACTTGGCTTTATTAAAAGATCCTTTTATATTATTGTGATACTTAAGTATGTTATTGCATATTGTGTGCTCAGTTTTAAAGTTAATACTAAAACCACGCTCAATGAATGCAAAATAATAAATTATTTTATTATTCATTTTATGAAAAGGATTCACTTATAAAAGATGAAAGAATATTTTAGCCGATATCATATTAAAAATAAAATAAAATAAAAAACCGCTAAAATTAATAATAGTAAAGTTTTATTAACATATGAAAATGAATAATTATGGAATGGATGTAACAAATAAATTAAGTAACCCGTTTCGTTAATCTCCTTTCAAGTATTTTTATAGTAATTCATTCAATATATTATAAAAAGAAAAATATACCAAATATACTTACTTTAACAATATATATTAATATACAATATAATAATATATAAAGAATATAATATTAATAATGAATTAAATAAACATCCGCCATTAAAACTTTAAAAAATTTTTTTTTTTTTTTTTTTTCCTCCTTCCACAATTCCACAATTCCACAAAGAATCTTTTTTAAATAAAATAAATAAATATGTGAAAAATTTATTTTGTATCACATAATAACTTGTTTTGTTGTTTTGTGGAAAATCATTAAACCCTGCTTAAAAAATGCTAACCCTGTTAAAGTAATTAATCCTTTTTAACCCTTTTTAACCCTTTATGTAAACAATTTTTTATACAGTATACTCGGTTAAAAAGTAATTGAAAAAAAAAATTTTTTTTTTTTTTTATTTAAAAAAAAAAAAAAAAAAAAAAAATTAAAAAATTAAATTAAAAAAAAAAAAACTTTTTACAGTTCTACTAATTCCAATATAAAAAATTTTTATTTATTAAAGTACTATTGAATGAATAAAAATTAAAATTATGCAATTAAAAAAAAAAAAATGATTTGTTTTATTTTATAATTTATATTCGATTTAATAAAAAAAGATTTGTTTTATTTATAATTTATATTCGATTTAATAAGTGAAAATATAATATATATATATATATATATACATTCCAGTTTGAATGAAAAAAAAAAAAATCGATCAAGGATTATAAAATTCAACAAAAATCCCCTCCCCCCTTCACATTTTTTCCAACAACTAAAAAAAAAAAAAAATTCAAAAAAAATTTTTTTTTTTCTGCTTTGACAAATTTTTTTTTTCTTTCCTTAATTTTTTTCTTTAGTAAAAGTTTATATTTTTTACTATTTCTATTAGTTCTTCTCTAATAATAAAAGTTTCTATATCAAAGAAAAGATATATAGTTAGATACTATATATTACTGAAACAATATTTGTGACCATATATACATTTTAAATGGATCACCGAGATCACCGTAAATCCGATGTTCCAACTGCCGAATGTTGTTGTGAAATTTTAGATACACTAAACACACTCAATAATCTCGAAGAAAATAATCGACTTGATGTTTTGGCTAAATCTCACAAATCACAGTATATTCGTGCTCGTAGGAATAAACGAGTATTGAGGCATAAACCGTATGCGTCAAATCCATTAAATCCGTTTTTACAAACACAATATCCAACACAAATTTCGAATAATTTACTTACGTGTCAAATTTTTAATGGATCGACCTTCTGATTAAATAAATAATATTTCCTTTCGTTTTTATAAATCGAATTTCGTTATCAATTAAATAGAATACAAAATCTGAAAATCTGATTATGACAACCGTTTTCTTCTGAATAAAACGAACAATAAATTTACGATATGATATTTATTTTAATAACTTTATTATTAAATTAAATAGATATTTACGATACAATCGATACATGATAAATTTTCCTTGTGCAACGATCATCATCAATGGTGTCTAATTTTTGATTGTTCAAAAGGATGGGCAAAAATATTTGGCAAAAGATTAAATAAATAAAAAAATCTGTGTTCTTTTCCATATACCCCCTTTTTTTTATTATAAATTAAATAATTCGTTTATATAGAACTTTTTTTTTTTTCCTACTATTAATAGACTATTGACTATTGTAGTCAATATTTGATTGTTTTAAACTATAGTTTTTGAACAAAAAAAAAAAATTTGGCAAAAGATTAAATAATAAAAAAAAAACCAAATCCGAGTTCTTTTTCGTATTACCTCTTTTTATTATATATTAATAATTAATTATATGGAATAACGTTTTTTCGTTTTTTTTTTTTTTTTTGCGTCGATCATCAACAAATTTAATTGTATAAAAACTGTGTCACTTTATAAAGAATGAAAGAAAAGCATGCAAAATAAGAAGTTTTTTTCTTTTAAAAAAATTCTCGCGTTTTTTTTTTATTTATTAGTCTGAAGTTCTTTATAATTATAGTTTAAAATAATATCAATATCAGTTCAGTAACTATACTATACATGAAAAAAAAAAGGATCTCTTTTGATTATTCATTAAAAAAAAAAAAAAAAATGTTGTTTTGTACAGAATGTATGAACAGAATGTATGATGACGCAACATGACATGCTAAATATAATCGTTATTTAGAAAGTGTTTAATGTATGATGACGCTAAATGGCGATCTCTTTAAATATAATCGTTATTTAGAAAGTGATGAAATATTTTAAAACCATCATAGTTCAAGTTTATCACATTTATTCTAACCTAAAAAATCTTTCATGGGCCGGAAAAGTATAAATGGCTTGAAAAATAATTCAAAGGAAATTTAATTTAATTACAACTAATGACAAATCGAATAAATCACATTATAGTTTATATATCACATACTTATAAACTAAAATTATGGTTTTAAAATTAAAAACTTAAAAAAAATTAAAAACTTTGTATTACCTCGTGAACTAAAGTGTATATATCACATATTACATATAAACTAAAATCATAAGGCTTTTTTTTAAAAAAATTAAAAACTTTTAAAAAAAAATAGGTTAAGATCTACCCCTTGTAGATTATATTTTGTAAGTAAATAATAATAAATAATCAATATTCTATAAATAAATATACTTTCGGAGTTTATATAACAACACTTTCCACTCCCACTTTCTTTGTCCATTTTTAAAATACTGTTACTACGGTTTTACTTTTTTTTCAGTTTCGCTTAAAAAAAAAAAATATTCATTTGATAAAGTTGAATAGATAAAATTTTTGAGAGAACAAATAAACAACAAAAAATGAGGTACATTTAAGAAGCATCTTTCAATTTTACACTGTTTGAAAATTTATAATAATATTTTAACGTTTTAACGTTTACAATTATGGATCATATTTTCGCCGCAGTAAACCTGTTCAAAAATTAACTTTATTCCTTAAATTTCAGTTAAAGGAAATAAAAATTACAACACTGTGCTCCCCTAAGGATATATGTAGTTACTGAATTTTACCGGGTTTACGTACCGAGTTATGAAATTTGCTGTAAAAGGTAAAATTTTAATTTTAAAAGTTACCGAATTTATATCCGAAATTTTTAAATCACATTTAAAAATTTGTTTTCGCATTTTTTGTTTAATAGCATTTTTGAATATTTCTTGGTGAGCTGGAACTTTTAGTCTTTTACAAAACGAACGAAATTTATCAAATAATCCGGGTTCAAAAAATTCTTCAACATATATTAAACTTATATATATATTTTTGTCTTGAATATCTTTTTTAAAAAAGTTCCGCTAATGCAAAAATATATGTATTTATTTATTTATTTAGTGACCCTTCTACTTTTGTTTTATGCGTACATTTGATAGGTTTCTTGCATTAATAATTTCTTTATTTTGGAATTTGCATGCATATCGATACGGGAACGAGCTTCAATGGTATGTACATCTTGCATATTATACTATTATTACTATATTTTTAACATGAATAAATTAGGATTATTTTAACGCCAACATATTTGGTTCGGTAACATGAATAAATTAGGATTGTTTTAACGCCAACATCTTTTGGTTCGGATTCTAATGATATACAGTTTACTTTGTTTCTCATTACTGTTAGGTCAGAAAAGTAGAAAATTTTAATTACCGATCCGGCAATGTTAATTAACGGTTATTTTGAGAAAATTAACATAATATTAGACAAAGGAATAACTCCTTGTATAATAAAAATCATATGATATGTGTAAAAAAACCCAAGAAAAAATAATATGCTAAAATAACTATACCTTAATTATTAAAATAAAACAAATTTCCACTTTTATATGCGAATTTTGATAACTTTTATTATATTTCAAACGATTTATAGTAATAATCAAATTATGTACTAAAAAAAAAGTATTTATTTTTTATCTTTTTTTTTAACTGTCAATTTATTACTTTATTAGGGGGCCCGTTAAAGCGGTAGAATCACGTGATTTAAAATTATTATAATTTGATAAATTTTTTATAAACTAGAATTAAAGTGAACTTGAAAATCATTAAATAAGTGTATTTCGGCCTGCTCCGCAAGTTTACTTAGGGAGAAAAAGTGGATTTTGAATAACGTTTTTGACTTTACATATATGAGCAAACGAATTTTGATGATCATACCCAAAAAAGGGTAGATCAATTTTAACGAAATTGAAAAAGTTGAATAAATCGAAAACGGTGTTCTGAACCCCATTGTGTGCTCTAAGTAAACTTGCAGAACAGGTCAAAATGCACTTAGTATATGTTTATTTGAAAGGTTTTATATATAATAAAGAGTTTTATTTAAAAAAAAGAAAAATCTCGAAAGTCACGTGATTCTACCCGTCCCCTTTATTAGGAAAAAGATCTATCTACATTATATAACATTTACCATACTATAATATTATTAGAGACTTAAGATTTTATGTTCAAAGGAACTATCTACCAGCCTGCACACTCAAATTGGTTCACTAGACTATCCGTATAACTACTACTATTCGTATGGACTTCGGTAATCTTATATAAAATCCCGCCACAACACCTTTAACTACTACTAAAACCATAAAAAAAAAAAAAAACTACGAAACACTAGTACCGTAATCATAATATTATAGTAATCTACTGTACTACCCAAAATAAATATGACTTTGATGACCTTGTAGATTAAAATATTTCTTATTTTTTGATATGCGTATATTGTCCTTTACCAAAATGTTGTTTTTTAACATTTTTATCAATCCCAAACCCCTATCCATTTCTTATTACACCTCATTTTTCCAAAAAATCATAGATTTGTCCAAATTTCATTCCTAAAATTGTATGACAAACCAGATATGACTGATAAAAAAAGTATTTATTAGCAATTTAATTGTCAATTCGTTTTTACTTTTAAGCATTATTATGTTTTTCGGAACGAAATTTAACGAATGTGACAATAAATTCATAATACTAAAATTACGATAAATTCGAATATTTTTTAATAAAAATCATAATATATAAAAAATCCCAAGGAAAAATTATAAGTACGTTAAAATAATCATAATTTTACTACTGAAAAAAAAAAATGACTTTACATTGTATATGCGACAGATTCCCATTTGCTATATGTATTTTATACATTCAGAACTAAATATAACGATTATGCGATATAATGAATTTCATGATAAAGTGATTTTTTAAGATTATATATTTTATATATAAACATATAAAATTCGTTGTATCAAACTTATATATAAATTTTGACATACCGATTTTTTTTTTAGTGAACCGAAGGGTTCGTTATGTCGAGTTCTGACTGTGAATTTTTTTCTTATATAATATTACTAAGGTAATATAAAGTTCCGTATAAATGCAAGTTAATAAATTTAATGACAGAAATAAAAAAGTAAATTATTCTAGAATGTTAACAAAATGCAAATAAAAATAAAAGTACTGCATATCTCATTAATGCAAGCAATGTCACAGCCACACTAGAAACAATTAATTAAGTCCATACATTATATAACAGGTAATTTTTAATATAAAACTTAATTTTCTAAAAAAAAAGCAAATAAATAAATAAATAAATAAATAAAATAAATATAAAAGTAATTTTATATACAACAACCTTCCAGGAGATATTTTTTCAGCAATGAAAAAAAATTCACTTTTTTTTTGACGAATTTTTATTAGTAGTAAGGCTTTATGTTTTGATAATAAAAACAAGATACGCTTAAAAAAATTATCGACGAAAATTTTTTAAAAAAAACTTACTAGTAGTTAGGCTGGACCAATTTATTTTTCTGTTTAACAAATTCCCCAAAAATTTTTAAATTTAGATAGACACCAAAATCAATTTTTTAAATCCTCCCCCCACCCCTGATTTCTTTAGATATTAAAAAAAATTTTTTTATAATATTCCCCCCGGAAATCTAATTTTTTAGATTATTTTTTTTTTACTTTTTCCTCCCCCCTCGGCCCCTCCCCCTCAAAATTTTAATAGTAAAAATTAATTTAAAAATTTTTTTTGTAAATTATTTTTGGCCCACTTCCCCGGTCCCCCCTCTTTTTTCAACAAAAATTCTTGTTAAACAGAAAATCCTATTGGTCTGGCCTTACATTCCAGTGCTTATCTAACCCTAAGCAGCTCAAGTGTCAATGTTAACATTAAAGGTGACCTTTCAGCCTAAAACTAACCTTCTTAATCCTTACCTAATCCAATGCTTCTGCTAAAATCTATATTTTTTCTTTGGTACAGAGAACTAGTGAAAAAAAAATAGAAGATAATGACGAAAATTAATGAAACAAACTTTTTTTTCTTCTCTTCTTAAAACATACCTTTTTAAGAATCTTTGGACAACTAAGACATGACAATACTTATACGTAATTTAAATAATTCGAAATCGATATTTCTAATTTCGTGAATCCGTTAATATGTCAAATCTGGATATATCTCAAATATCGTTAACAATCTTTTTCGTACTTACCGATTTTTTCCATTTTAAAAATTATTTGTACGATGTTGCTCCATTATATAATACTTTTTTCTTTTACATAATTCACATAATGATATACAAAGATTAACAAGTAGATCACACATCATTCGTATATCATTTTTTTTAACTCGGGTACACACATTTACGTTCTATTCTTTTTTAAGAGAATACTGTAAATTTTGTGAAGCATTCTTTTTGATTCATTTATCTATTCTTGCGTTTATAAATCCTTTTTTCCCTTTTTTTTCGAAGTTTGAATTAATTACTTATTATAATAAAAAATTCATCCTTATATGCAGCAATCCTTACTCATTATTATATTCTATTTTTCTTTCTCTTTATTTTTTTTATTTTCCTAATAATTTCTTTCACATAATTCTTCACGTAAAATATACATTCCTTTATTTTATATAGAAGCATCTGTACAAGGATTTATTGTGATGTTCAATCAAGAAGGTATGATTCTTTTTTTTTTTTTAAAAAAAAAAATGAATTTTTTTTGGCTTGGGTTTGTTGTATTTTTTTTACCTTTAAAGTGAATTAAAAGTTTAAAAGGTTTCTCTTTTTTAAAAGATTGCGCGTTTTTTCTTAATATAATAAATTTTTTCTAAGTCAAAAACGCTTAATAAGATAGGAGAAGAATATGCAAAAAGTAAGAAGTAAATGTAATATTAGTGGCAATAAATTTTTTTTAGTTTTTTTTTTTACGATGAAAAAGAAAAAGGAATATTATTTATTTAATTTTTTTTTTTTTGTCACAATAATAATTATTTCTTCGAAAGTACTCCCTATTTTACTTTCTTTGTGAGTATACCATTTTAGTATTCATTCACAAAATCACAATAGTGATACTAAAATTTTGTTATGCATTGTACTATTAATAATTACGCAAAAATTGAATATATAATAACAATAACTGATAATAATAATATAATAATAATAAATTGAATTAAATTGATTATTTTTTTTTAGTGAGGAAAAAAGAATTTGCTTGTGAAAAATTAAGATCTTTGTTATCACATAAGAATTAAATTTTAATTTTAGGAAAAATGGCAAATAATAAAAAAATTAATAATTACAAATGAGGAGAAGAAGGGAAGGAAATAGACACTACACTAGGTAATGGATTGTATAACATCAAAGCATATGAAAGTGCAACAATTGTGGAAATTATATAAACAAAAACTTCATTCCTTTTAGATATTAACCCCTATTTTTTTTTTACAATAAAAAAGGAGAGAAAGTATCTTGGTTCATCCTTTTTACATTCAAAAAAAATTAAAATTTAAACCGATTTTTTTCCATAAAAAAAACTACTTTTTTTTTATATATATACTTCAGTTAATATTAATGTAAAATAATTATTCGTGCTAAACTTAAAAAGGAATTATATAAACTATTTTAATTAAAAGAGAGAAACCCAGGAAATTACAAATATTTTCAATTTTGGAATATTTAAAATAAAGTAAAAATAAAGTAAAAAATAAATAAAAAAAAAAAAATTTATTATTTATTTATTTATTTATTTATTTATTTATTTGCTTTATTTATTTCACATTCTATATAATTTATATAAATTCTCCCCATCGGTTTTTTTTTTTAAAAAAAAAATAAAAAATTAAAAATCAAGTAAAAAAAAATAAATAAATTTTTTTTTTTTTTTTTTGCTTTATTTTATTTAACTTTATTAAACTATTTCACACGGTTTTTTTAAAATAAAAAAATAAAAATAAAGTAAAAAAAATAAAATAAAAAACTTTATTATTTATTATTTTTTTTTTTTTTTCTTTATTTTATCAATAATTCATATAATCCCGGTTTTTATTTGTCAGTTTAAAAATGACATCAGATCAACAATTAAAATTAAAAAAAATTTTTTTATTTATATTACGCTTAACCTTTTTTTCGGAATATATAAATCATAATCATAATCATAATATATATATATATATAAAAGTATAACATGCAAATATAAAAAAAAAAAAAAAAAATTAAAAAATTACAATATAAATATATATTTTCATTTTATAATTTTATATTTATAAACATGTATTAAAAATAAAAAATGTACATCTATTACATTTTTTTTTTAGTGAAGATCAAAAAATTTTATTATAAATAATCTTTCCATTCCCTCTAAAAAACGAAAAAAAAAAAAATAAAAAAAATTAAAAAATTTTAAATTTTTTTTTTTTTTTTTTCTTTTACATTTTTTTTTTTTTTTTAAAAAAAAAATAAAAAATTAAAAATCAAGTAAAAAAAAAAAAATAAATTTTTTTTTTTTTTTTTTGCTTTATTTTATTTAACTTTATTAAACTATTTC
>QZLH01000022.1:151919-162994 GCA_003833135.1 Oehlia diaphana
GTTAATTAATTATAGTAAATTAACCGTTAATTATGTTACTTATAATTAGTTTAAAATGGTTAATTAACCGTTACTTTAAATCAACCAATAAAAATGCAGAATTTAAGTCATGTGATTTTAGTTATAATTTGTTAATTATTGGTAAAAAATGGTATAGATCTATTTTATAATTTATACATTATATAACTTGATAATCTTTTTTTTTATGATCTTTTTTTCTTTTTTTTTAATACATTTATTTTTTACATAATTTTTAAAAAAAATTCTTGCAATTATAGAGAAAAAGAAAGGAAAAGTTTGGAAGCATTAGAAAATTACTGAAACAGAAAGTAATAATAAAAAACATCCTTCTGTAACTTGTAATTATTGCTCCAAAACTTTTGAATGTAGTACTGCTAAAAGAAAGTAAGAGCATCTTAATAAGAGCTTCATATAGTACAAAAACATCTCAACAAACTACAGAAATTTCTAATATTACTAATATTACTGAAGCATCTCAATTATCTATTTCTTTTACAGTAAAGCAACAAAATAAGCATTTAAAAAATGCAAAAATTGAAAACTTTATGCATAGTATAAGTGAAGAAGAACAGAATACTTTTGAAATTTTACAAGCCCAATAAAATATATAAGATTTATTATAATTATTTTAATAAATAAATAAATTTTATTATTTTATTTTATTATTTATAAAAATTAATATATTAGTTAACTATAGGTTAATTAACCGTTAATTAACCGTTAATTAACCAGTTAATTAACCAAATTTATAATTAACCATTATTTTCCCATCCCTAACCAGATGCCACTGTCCAGTAACCTGGAAGTCTTCATTTTAGAGGGACCACCTTTAGCTATCAAGAATTCTGCTAGTTTTTTTTCTCAGAGTCTTTGATCAGCACATAAATCAAAAATCCTAGGAACATATATCGAAAAAGATCAATAGTAGGCTTGGGTTTCCTTTTTTATTAAGCGTTTCGATCATTTTTCTGAAGGTGGCATATTGTATCTCCTTCTACAATGAATTGATGGTAAAGATTAATCAGCTTGAAAAGCTAAGCACTCTATCTTCGCCAATTTTTCCAAATAATTTATTCTGGATAGAACGTCCGCAAAGGCAGACAAGCCAGCATGCCTGTCAAATAACAGAAAATGAATTTTAGATTTTAATTTTACGTGACTCATCAGCTTCATATACCCACTTGTCTGATTATAGATATCCTTGATGATCTCCTGATTAATGGTAAACCGTAGTCTGTCGCAAACTTTCTATATAAGTCTCACACTTGATTAAACGTGAAATTGGGTTATAAATGGTTCAAAGACATTAAAGGGTGATGTAGAAGTTTTTTCTGATTTTAGATGTAGATTATTGAAGGTGCCGATGGCAACTATAGACCAGATACTACTCCATTATTTAAAGGCTTCTTCGCCATCAAAGAAAATAATCTGAAGTGTTGTATTATGTTGTTTTCCCTTATCGAGATACTTACTGTATCTAGACTATATGCTAAATCCACCAACATAACACGAGGTACAGCACTGATAGTTTTTCATGGCACAAAAAGTTTCCAGGCACGAGGATCTAACATCTTCATTCGCTTCATACATTTTATTGAACTTATCAATGAAGAGAACAAAGCTACTATTCCAATATCTTCATTGAAATCATTGGCAAAATTTAATTTCAAATCATTAATAGACCGAAAACAGAACTGGCAGATTTGATATCGATGTCACCTGCCTAATGCCATCCAGAATCTTTCCACAGTTTCTATATCTCTGGATCAGTATAGTAGAATATATGATGCTCTTGTAGAATTTTACTATTAATTTCACTATTAACCGCCCATTTTCTTTCTGCTCTTGTAGCTGTAGAGAAAAATTCGTAAGAACGATGGAATAAATAACTAAATATGATGCCAATATTTCTTATTTTCTTCTTCCGTAATAGGTCTTTTTCTCCTGAGCTCTAATGGACAGTGAGAAAACATATTGGTATTATTATTGTTTGAAACTGCAAATTTCCTATTCAAGAGGTAAAATTTTTGCCTACATTTTTAATTTTGTCCTTTAGTAATATCTTTAAAATTATCACCGAGAGCAATAACAGCCTTTCAAAGGTCCATATTCTTATAATTAAACTCGGTTTCATAATTCATCTCATGATAGATAAGAAACTTGAGGTGTTCTTGAGACTACCTAAGGCAACTTCAGCTCCATTAATATTGTTTTTGATCATAAACGTCGGCCATTAAAGAATCAAAAATAAAGTGTTTCCTAATAATATACAATTTAATAATACAAGCATTTTGCTGTCAACCATCCAGATTTCTTGCTGAAGATAGCACAAGTATAAGGCTCAATACTGGGAGAATGAATGTAAAGGGGCGCAAAAAAAATTTTTAGAGGAAGAAGTACTTGAGGGTATATATATACCCTTTCTGAACTCATCACGACTAATAAAAAAATAGACTCTTTTATTATGATGATATAAATATTGAAAAAATAGTAATAAAAAAGTAAAAAAATCAATTCATCAGCAAAAAAATTTATGTGAAAGAAATGGTTAATAAGGTTTGCATGGAAAATTCTCATTTTTATCATGATTTACTGTTACTCAATTTTCAATCGTATGGTTGACCATATTTGACTAAGAGGTATTAAGTAAAGTAGTACTGTACGGTAATACAATTATAGTGCATATCACTATACATAGGTGTCTATACATAACATCTTTTCTATATAATCCAAATTCAGACGGACTTTAATCCTTTTTGTTCGTACGTTTATTTCTAATAGATAAAATTTTTATACTAGTACGAACAAATGCTTTAAAAAAATTTTCGATTTTGAATTTTCGTACATGTTTTGTTTTTTTTAATAAAATACTTTATGTTAAAAAATATAAATATATCAATTATACTCTTTGAAGATAAGCTTATAAATTTCTATTTCTTTAATAATATTCAGCTATATAATAATAAAATTGACTCATAAAGTCCTAATAATTATATAAAACTATTCAAATTCAGGATTTACTAATTCAATTGTCATATTTACAATTATTTTTTTTCTTCAAAGCTAGTATGGAAAATTAAAATTTATTTTAATAGTCCGTCTGAGTACGGAAAAATTAAAATATTTTTTTAAATTTGTAGTACCATACAGTACTATTTTACTATATATTTGTGGGAAATGTTGTAGTAATAATTTACTCATTTCACTAAAAACAACAAAAGAAATCGAGATTTTAAAAACTAGGAATGATAAAGTCTGGGATCACTGTCATATCATAGGTAAGTTTCGAGGAGCATTTAAGGTTGCTTGCCAAAACCTCTCCAAAATCCTGCGATAAATTTCGGCAAGATTTTACTATATGTTTACTATAGTTTCGGCAAAGTTTCGGCAGGATTTTTAATATGATTTAATATAGTTTCGGCATTTTCCGTATAGGTTTTGG
The DNA here is from genome assembly GCA_003833135.1 of Oehlia diaphana. Classification (NCBI taxonomy): domain Eukaryota; kingdom Fungi; phylum Glomeromycota; class Glomeromycetes; order Glomerales; family Glomeraceae; genus Oehlia; species Oehlia diaphana. The sequence continues at coordinate 155,383 of QZLH01000022.1, forward strand.
CAGTTATTAAGAAGGTTTCGGCAAGCAACCTTAGGAGCATTGCATAATAAAGCGAGTCTCCTATGACTCAAGTATATCGAGATTGAAAAGGTATTCTATGCGAAGAATGTAAGTATCCGATCAAAGGATCATATATTATTTCTAGCCAAAGGACCTTATGTTCCATAGATACCAAGTTAGGGATTAGAATCAATTTTACAATAATCGAATTTATCGAAAATCGATAAGAATCGATTTTAAATCGATTATCAAATAAAAATCGAATTTACTTATTGTGGCGCAGTAGCATTAACAAGATTTCCCCTGTGTACCCTACAAGTTTTAGTTTTATTTCGGTTGATAAAAACCTATTTGTCACTCATTATTTGTCACATAGTTAATTTCTTAATTTCTTAATGCCAGCCGTTTCGTGATATTTTTGTAGGGTAATGCTAGGTAGTCCGTTAAGAAGTTAGGTCATTGTCACGTGACATTACAAAATCCAAAAGAGGAAATATTGTTGTCCAATGAAATTCAAGTTATGTTGCACAAAATTCCCAAAAAGGGTATTTTTATGTAGATCTTAATGAATTTCTAATAGTCACGTGACTGGCAGTAGTATAATTTCGATTAACGATTAATCGATGATTAATCGATTCTAAAATCGATTCTAATAATGATAATCGATTCCAATTCCAATTAAAATAACCAAGTGTTGGATCTTATCAGATATCACAAGTTTAAAAAGGGCAAAATTTCACGTATAAAAAATCACGCTAAACTTGAGGATCCATGGGACATGCAATACTATTATTTTACTTAATAATGAGAATTTTTTGAAATTATCTTAGTAGTGAAAAATATCAAATTTATTGTAATAGTAAGAATTATTGAATTTATCTAGTAGTAAATTTTCTGTATTTCTTTGATAATAAGAATTTTCAGATTTATTTAATAATAAAAATTTTCATATTTATTTAGCAATAAAATTTACATTTTTTAGTAAAAGAATTTTCATTATTTATAATAAAATTTTCAAGTTATAAGAAACTGCCATTGCAAATAAAAGTTATTATACTATAAATCTACTTCGGTTAATAAAATGTTTTGCATTCTGCAAAAACAAAACTCTAACTCTTCAAGTAATAAATTCAAGTTTGCAATTGTAGCGTAGAAACTTCATCATATACAGTAGGTTAATCTCGCACTTGTATTTATTTTTTTTATCACTTGCATATATTAATAAAGAATCTTCACGCTTATCACTTGATATTAAACTGGAAAGTTGGTAAAGTATTAATATTTTGTGTAACCAATTATGTTTGTCAGTAATGTTATAATAAACCATTCTTCTTAAGATAAATTAAGTTGTGTATTTATTAATCTCATTATCATTGTACACTAAGAGTTTTGTACTAATTTTACTCTTAGGATTCAATGACTCACGCATTAAAAATATGCATATTGATAATCATCAATATGAAACAGCCATGGAGTTACGAACCACTATTATGAATCAGGACGATTATTATAAAAGGTTCATGTTCGCCAATGGATATAACGATAATGCAAAATATCTTGTAATTTTTACAGATATAATTGATGATGATGATGTAATGGAATGTTTCATAGAACTAGATTTGTTCAGCTGGTATATATATATATGGTTCAGGCCGAATTCGAACACTTTGAAATTATATGTCAATGATTATTCTTAATGGATGGAACTAAAGAACTTGATGATAGGGAAATATCCTAATGCTAAGCAAATAAACATGGGTAAGTATTGTCATTTAAGGATCTAATAGATAAATCATTATATAATATTTGGTAAAAGTTATGTAACTATAGTACAATTCCTTTAATTTTATCATTTTCCAGATGCATTTTTCCTTGAGAAAGTTACTTTCTTCAAAATGTATTTATCATTCCTTAAACATAAGGTTAATTCTACCTGAGTAGCTAATATTCGAATTGGAGAAATGTTTTTCCTCCCAACAAATTATCATATTACATATAAACGAAGTAATTTTATTGTACCAATAATGGAAGTAGTTACATGTTCTATTTTTGCAACCAATGAGCCAATTTTTTATGTATTAGTTGTTGTTTCGACAATATTTTTTATTTTGTTGAATAAAGTATCGATATTTTTTGCATGTATGAAACGAGTTTCACAATACAAAATCCAAGAATTTGCTTACATGCCAGTAATAAAAAAACATAAATCATTTCACCTGACCATATAAAAAAGTATTTCGAATCTTTTGTATCATACTGATACGTTCACTGAAGTGAACCGCCTCAGTACGAGGAAAGTGGGAAGGCGCTTATTCTTTTGATTCACTTTGATTCACCTGAGAAAATCTATATCTTATGAAGTTCCTCCAACTAGCTAGATTATTGGATATCTTTGTCATGTGAGATCGATCACCTGAAATGCGCAGAAAAGACATCGGGAAAATTCTTGCCGAAGAATAGGGGCTGTGCGGCGTAGGATTGGCATTATTTTTTTCTCTTGTATAAAAAGTGTTATGGAATCCGAGCTTGCCTTACTTAGAGAAGAAAATGCCAGAGTTATGGCTATGATAACTGGGCTCGAGTTCGAGAAAGCTGAACTTATTGAAAGAGTCGCGAAACTGGAAGAGAAGCAGTTGGAGAACGTAATAATAAAAAACTTATTACATGCGTCACAAGTATCGCGAAAAACATGATTATATTACAGCTATTTGCAAAAATAACGGACCACCCAATTCATCTTTGCTCCGAAGTTTCCTACGCAGTCATACGCAGTCGATTTACCCAGCGTACCCCACAAAAATGTCATGAAAAATCACGTGATCGTTTTTTGTCACATGCGTCACACTCTTCCTTGTTTCCATTTTTCATAAGTATCTGGGGTGTGAAATCCTATTTGACACATTATTTGTCACATAGTTAATTTCTTAATTTCTTAATGCCGGCCGTTTCGTGACATTTTTTGTAAGGTACGCTGGGTAAATCATATATTATAGGCTGCGCATAATGGTGTAAATCGGCGGTGTTTGCATTATTGTGCAGTTATTATTAGCATCAGGCATATATAATGCATCAAACGAACTGATAAAGGTTATATCTAAACATTTTTGGTGAATGTATATTTCCACGATGAATTTTTAATAAGCACGTAATAAGATTTCATAAATGACAATTTTTCTTTTATTTTAAAAAAAAATATTAAAAATAATGTATGTATATTATGTAACTAAAATTGAAACTAAGTATTACTATCTAATTAGTATTTAGAAAAATTAAAATTTTTTTGTAAGTATTACAATAAATTTGTAAAAAAAAGGTTTTTTCCATTCCAATACAAAATGTCCATTATATAAATGTTTTATTTGCCTGCATAAAATTTTTTTTAATAGAGCTCAACTTCTTGCTGTTAAAATGAAAGGTAAAACAATACGTGCATTGCATTAACTGAATCTTAAGAAATTGGAATATCCAAGTATCATATTATTGACTGTAATGGATTACATTCAGGTAGTAAGTTGCCTTGAGAGAAGATATTGTCATGTCTAAAATTTTTACTGGTAGCATAAGAATTAAATTCATCATTATTATTCCATAAATAGGATTCTGAAATTAAGCGATGATATGGTTAGTTTAATATTTACATATAAAAAAACAACTGAAAGTTCAACAAAAAAAAAAGAAATCTTCTTTGATGTTCGTTTTAAAAATAAAAGTAATAACGTTTATTTATTTATTTATTTTTATATGAAAAAGTTTTCTTTTGTTCTTTAATTCTAATTAAGAAAAAAAAAAAAAAAAAGAATTAACTTAAATTGCTATATGACTTCAATAAATTGTAGGAGAAAAGACTTAAAGGCGTATTATGGACTCCGTATGATAAAAACAAAAAAGTATTCTAGTTTTGCTTTTTCGAATTTCTTAAAAATGCATCGTTATGTAATTATGCCTAATATTATATATATTACTAATTTGTAAAATAGAAATTCATTAATATGATTAGCCGTAATTAGTTTAACTTTTATGGTATCGATCGTCCTTGCGGAATAAAATAAAAAACTATATACGTTTTAAATTTACAAAAAAACAAAGAAAAAATGCCCAAAAAAATTACCTTACGAAGGTATATATCGGAATCATATTCCTTTGCGGCAAAAATGACTCATATTCTTATGAGTCATACTTGGTAATCCATAAAAGATAAGAAGAATTCTTTTTTTGATTACCTTGTGACCCAAAAGATTTAAATTTTAAAGTCATGAATGATAAGATCGGTAATAGTATTGTAAATCAAATTTCAAAACAATAATTGTTATTTACTAAAAAATTCATCCATTCTTTTCCAAAGATAAGATGATTGGTTGGGTGTTAATTTAACTTCCTTATATAGAATGATGTGCAATAATTCTTGACTACCGTACCCGCCGCAGTGATGTGCATTTTGTGCTTCCAATAAAATAAAATTCAGATTGGAAGCTTCAAATCCAAAGGGTTTATTAGTAAATTATGCTTCCAAATCTTCCAAAGGTACTTCCAGGAGTGCTTCCAATCTTCCAATGGCACATCACTAACCGTACGTTTCACGAGAAAATTTTTTAAGTTCATTAAATTAAACGCGTTTTATATTAATTATACCGTATCGTAAAACAAACTGAAAATTTTCATAAATTGTCCTCATTTTTCGCATTGTTATTTCTTTACGAAATAGGTTAAATAGATTTCCAAATTTGTTGCAACTATGGGTGAGATTCATATGATGATGGCGTCAAGAACAAAAGATATGTAAGATAAAAACGTATATATATACACACTCTCTTCTTTGACATTTTAAGCTGATTTTTTTGACGATTAAAAAACTTCGATATTTTTTAATAAAATTTTTTTTTTTCGCTCTAACGAATTATTTGTGCTTTATTTCGTCTTTATACTTCTTTTTTTTTTTTTAAATCATTTAATTTTACGATTTTCTATTATTCTTTTTATATAAAAATATTTTGAAAAATAAGAAAAATACATTCGCTTATTTCAATATTTTTTTTTAATTATATACGCGATACAGCAATTACCCAACTTTTTTTTTTAATTTTGAAACAATCAGTTATGACAAATGGCGTACAAAATCAACATTATCCTACGATCAACCGTTCAATATCCTACGTGTCACAGAATCCTATTCGCAAACGTCGAAATAAAAGGAAATTAAGGAAATTAAGACATACTTTAATACGTCCAGATCCTTTTACAAATCTACTATTTTATGGATCTGCTTTCTTTTAATTACCATTCCTAAAATCATTATTGCAATTCTGTATTTAATTACTGTAACACTGAAATTTATGACTTTTGTATACCACATTCAACATTCATTTATTTTATCAAAAAGATCGACAAAAAATTTTTCCATATATATGGTACATCCAAAAAAACGCCCTTTTTGATTCATCAATTGTGTTACCTAACCCATTTATTCTTTTCCAAAAATTTCTTTTATTTAAATTCGGATATTTTTCTCCGTAACAATTAAATTTTTATGATAATATAAGCTTTTCCGCTATTTATATTAATCGATTTTTTTTTTGCAAAAATACATTTTTTTTAAAAAAAAAATGAATTTAGTAAGTTTAATTATATATATGTATTATATAAATATGTAAAAATAAGAATTAAATTACTTATAACTTACAATCTAAAATAAATTACCAATTAATTTTTTAAATAATGAATTTAGAAAAAAAAAAAATTTATACTAGTGTTGTTTCAGCGTTTACTAAAAAAATGTATCAGTTGTTCTAACCAACGCATTGTCTTTATTGAACTTGGCAAATAAGTACCGTGAAAGAGCAAATCATTTTAACATATATAAAGTCCCTCATTAGTTTATAAGACAAATTAACCCCATTTTTTAAAGGGACTTATTTCTACAAATAATTGAATATAGAATGTATCTTAATTTGAGTTAGCACCGTAGTTATAGGATATTTTTTTGATCACCCCAAAATTCTTCAACTATTTAATTTAGCTTTATTTTAAATTAAGCTAAAATCATATGATAATAATATTGCTAAACAATAATAATAATATTGTATATCAATTATCTGTACTTTAAAAAAGAATAGTAATCTATTAACATTAACTAATTAAGATGGAAAAATTAATATATTTCAATTTTCAATTATTAATTTATTATAAATTGCAAAAAAATGAAGGAAATTAAATATTTAAGAAAACTTTTCTATTACGTCGTGTGATAATGAATTTGCTAAAATATTATCCATTAGCTTATAGAAAAATCACAAACTATGGGACTGGAAGATTTTGGAAAATTCTTGACAATTCCCTCTGTCATTTCGTTACCAACATGATTTACCAAGTACCGAAAACTCCAAAGCGAACGCATTTGTTTATGAAAAACGCCACAAAAAAGGTTCACCGGAAATCATGACAATGTCACGACAAACCTTTTTTCTGCAATTTGCAGAAATTGAAATATATATATATAGTGGAAATCACCTATTTAGATTTTGATCTCGGAATTCGGGCTGAGAAATCTTAATTCATGATCGATCGCTAGTCGATACCTGATTTTTATTATGCTAATTTACGTAAACTCATTTAACACTTAAACATATTTTAGTAATACATAATATTTATCCAAAAGTTTCAAATATTTTATTTTAAAATAATATTTTCACATAAATTTTATTTTTATTTGACGCCACATCAGATGCAAGATCCTTTGCAGTTGACTTATTGATCATGATTCATGAATTAATTTTTTTTTTTTTTATTTTAAAAATTATATTTAATTGTTTAATTAAATTTATCTAATTAAATTTATCTATAGAAAAAAAATAATAAGGTATTTTATATGTTGATTTAAATAATAATAATAATAGCATCAAATATAGAAAGTAACAAGTTTCATTTATCAATGGGATTGTGAGAATATCATACCATATCCCATTTATCCTATCCCATTTGTTGTAATCCCATTCCAATCCCATATCCCATATCCCATATCCCATATCTCATATCTCATATCTCATATCAAATATCTCATATCCCATATCCCATATCCCATTTATCCCATATCTCATATCCCATCCCAATGATCCCATTTGTCATAATCCCATCCAATTTTCACACGAATCACGTGATATGACACAAAAATTCCTAAAAAGGAAATTTTTCTTCCCACAAAACTTTGGTTTTACTATTATTCCAAAAAAGGAAATTTATACGCCGATCACATAATTCCGGCCAGAATTACGTATTACAGTGGGTTAAGTTCCTTATCCTACATACTCCTAATTATTTAAAATAGTTTATAAAATAGTAAGCTTTGTAAATTATCAATGTCATAGTATGGTCTATAAGAGTATCTAAAATCATCCAGTGATTATTGAAATCGATTAAAGCTATTATTGATAGGGATGGCAACGGTCGGTCATGGTCGGTCATCGGTCGGTCATAACCGGTCAAGAACCTTTGACCGACCGACCGACCGTTTAACCGATCCTGAAAACGTTTGCGAAACGTTTTTTTTTTTATGAAATACTTAATAAAAAACGTTTTCGCAACGTTTTCTATTAAAATAATTAAAAAACGTTTGCGAAAC
>QZLH01000022.1:163462-198458 GCA_003833135.1 Oehlia diaphana
GTTTTCTATTAAAATAATTAAAAAACGTTTGCGAAACATTTTTTTATTAAATTTTATATTAAAAAACGTTTCGCAAACGTTTTCAGGATCGGTTAAACGGTCGGTCAAACGGTCGGTCAGAGGTCTTTGACCGACCGATATCGGTCACGGTCATGACCGGTCATAACCGGTTAATGACCGTGACCGTTGCCATCCCTAATTATTGATAATTATTGATAATTTAAAAAGGTTACGGCACATTTCACAGAAGCCCATTTCGCTGAAGGGATGTCGCCGAAAGTGTATTTTATCGAATCCATTTCATCGAATCGTCCATTTCGCCGATTTCCATTTCACCGAATTCAATTTCGCCAAATGGACATTTCCCCGAAAATGGTAGCGATTACAGTAACATTTTTATAAAATATATTCATCGCGCAATGAAAATAAAAATTAAATTATTTTTAGAGAATTTTTTTTTTCAGGATATTATCACTTCAGCATTCAAGTAACTATAATATTAATTGTTAAGCAATAAATAAATAACTTTATTTTCCTGAAAACATTTATTCACGAAAAAGTAAGTATAAAAAAGGTTAATGTATTATAAATAACGAGGTAAATTTAATAAAAATCTGATTCAAAAATTTATCTTAGTATACGTCCTTTCGGCGAAATATCTCTTCGGTGAAATATCTCTTCGGTGAAATGGCTTCGGCAAAATGAGTTTTGGTGAATGGACTTCGGTGAAAAGTCCGGATATCGTTTAAAATATAATATTATAATTACTATTTAACGATAAAGGAATTATTCCCTTAATTAAATCGATAAACGTTAATGTTGAATCGTCATAACGAATATTCCAAATATCAAAATATCATCTAATTGATAAATATCATCATCAAATATGTAATTATCAATGACGTTTTGTTTTTAAATTTAATATTAATATATTTCTATTTTCTGGATATGTCCATAAGTTTCATCTTCAAGTCCACATAATGGATATTTTCATTCTTCATATAACGAAAAAAGCAATATTTTCATTTGCTCAAAATTAGATAATTCTTCTAGAAAGAATTTGAATTTCAACGATTTCTTTTTTGAACTTTCGAATGTTGTACTTAAATTATCAATGTCTCCGTTTAAGATATTGAACGTACATCTTCAATAAATTCCTTGCCATTACGATTTAAATTTAAAAATACTTCTAATCTTTTAAATTTGACTGACTTCTTTTAAAAAACTTTCTTGATTTTTTTTCGATGATATTATTCCATCGTGAAATTAAATCTATTGAATTAAAATTTGTAAACTTAAAATGATAAAAATAAATCAACTAAATTTATTGTTACAGCTGATTTCATAATATACGAGACACCTAGTGTCCTAGTCACAACTCGGTACATTCGGTAAAATTCAGAATAAGATAAAAACTATATTGTTAGATTCGGAGCAGTGATGTAGTTTTTATTCTGAGTTATACCGAGTTTCTCTCGGCATGGAGTAAAAATGATGGTGTCCCGTATATTATGAATCAGCTGTAAATCCGGACTTTGGTCGGATGAACCTATTTGATCACACCTCTATCTTACAGCTAATTTCATAATGTACGGGACACTTAACAAATTTTAAAGAACTCGGAAATATTCGGTAAAGCTTGATATAAAATAAATATAATACGCTAATTTTGGAGTACTAGTATTCCAAGAATGGTCAATGGTGGTGCTTTACCGAATATTTCCGAGTTCTTTAAAATTTGCTAAATGTCCCGATCTTATTGAAATCAGCTATAACATTCCCAAAAAAATATTATTCGACATTAATTTAAAAAACTGACGAGGTAAAATTTTCATGTTTTGTTCATTTAATGAATTATAAAAAATAAAAATTAATTAAATTTAGCGAATCTGTAAAATTATTCCATTTTAAAATTAAATTGTTATTTTTTGCTAGTGAATTATTTGTTAAATTTGGATTGTTATCATGAAAACTAATATTAATAAAATAAAGTTTTGGCACAATTCTTGATATTATAAATATTTGCTTGAATAAAACTACCCCAAATTATTATTATCTTTGCTAACACTTCCTCTTGCTATAATAAAAACACCATCTCTTTTATCCGCATTTACAAGATGTTTGATAATTATTATATTCAAATTTGTACATATAATCGATCTTTATTTGATAACGTTAAATCCACCAAATAATGAAAAAATCTATAATAATATTTTTCTTATTTTATATTTGTTAATAATAATATTATTCTCTTCGAGGCTACGAAATTTTCCAATTAAAGTATTGTTTCTCGAAAAATCATAACTTACTTTATCGTAAAATCATCATTCGAAAAATTAATTGAAAACAATTATAATTATAAAAGTTTTTTAAAAGTTTAAACTAGATAATTCTTCTTTAATTTTATTTGCAAATATTTTATTCGATTGTTAAAAATAAAAACCAATTCCAGAAATAACCAGAATTTGCCGATCCCATAATTTAGAAATTTGCAGAAATCCAATATAAATATAGGAGGAAGATTAACAGTTACCTCGTATTCCATGATTCAGCTGCTGCTGACGATTACCATTGCAATCGCGTATGGTTGGTTTCGGCCTTCATGTTACGTACCTTCGGGATCTTGTAATGGAATTTATTAAAGACCCATTTACTAGCGGGTTGGAGAGTGTAGTGTAATACGAGAAAAAAAACTCTGGAAGTATCACATATCTACGTGTGCACGTGATAATTTAGTGAAAAGTTTCAGGATAAATAGCTAACTAGGGAACGACGTGACATTTTTTACAGTGCAGCAGTAAATTACGATAATCGTTATGAAAATATCCTTCTATATAAAGTTTTTTTTTTAATAATTAATATGTCTTTTATGTAATGAGCATCGAATTGAATTGCATCTACTCTAAAAATTGATTGTTACATTTTATGGTTATTTAGTAAATCAAATTTTTAATGAAATTTATTTAGGTATAATATAATAACATGAAAAAAATTTTGCTCTACCATGCTTCATTTTTTAAATAAAATTATTTATCGAAACTTTTGCCATATTTTTACGAAGTAATTCATTTTACTGTAATTTGCCGATCATTTGTCACCAAAAATTCAATATTATAAATTCGGCTCAATTTTTTCTGGGATTTTGATTATTTCTAGCTTTTTTTTTATTATAATGAGAATTCAAAATCAATAATTTGTTCTTTAATTAATATTTTGTAAATACCGATCATCTTTGTTAAAATATGTGTAACTTACAGACTGATTTGCAGTAATTATGTTATAAACTTTGAATAAATAATTTTGTTTAAAGTGAAATATAACAAAACAAAATTTTTTATGTTATATTATACCTAAATACTTTTCATTAAAAATCCGATTTATTTAATAACCCATAAAATATAACAATCAATTTTTTTCAAAAGTTCATAAAATTTTTTATAGATGCAATTCAATTCGATGATCAACTTTACTTATTACATAAAAAATATATTAATTATTAAAAAAAAAAACTTTATATAAAAGGATATTTTCATAAAAATTATCGTAATTTACTGGTCCTTGACTTTTTTCCGGGTAGTAGTATATAGTCCTTCACTACCAAGTTTCTTAGTTTCTTTTTATAATTGTCTTTATTATTATGATTGGGATTTTCCTCATCCCATAATTTATCATTTTTCTATAAATTAGATGACATTTTCATTTGTTGATCCCTATCACTTGGGGGTGATGGTTTATTTAAGCGGGTTTCTATAGTATTATTGCAATAACTGCAGAAATTTAAAGAAAACTATTTATTGATACTATAACGAAAGTAACTTTCATCAATGTAATGAGAATTCAAAGATCAGTAATTTGTTCTTTAATTAATATTTTGTAAATAACTAATGGATACCGATCATCTTTGTTAAAATGTGTGTAACTTACAGACTTGTTTTGTTTATTTTGATGATTCTTTGCAGTAATATGTTATAAACTTTGAATAAATAATTTTATTTAAAAAATGAAACATAAAACAAAATTTTTTAATGTTATATATATAATAACTAAATACTTTTCATTAAAAATACGATTTATTAAATAATCCATAAAATATAACAATCAATTTTTTTTCGATTGTTCATAAAATTTTTAGAATAGATGCAATTCAATTCGATGATAAAAATATATTAATTATTAAAAAAAAACTTTATATAGTCGTAATTTACTGCAGAACTGCTGGTCCTTGACTTTTTTTCCGGGCACTGTATATAGTTCTTCGCCACCTAAGTTTCTTTTTTATGAATTTGTCTTGGTTATTATGATCGTCCTGTAAAAAAAAGTCGATCCGTTTTTTATATTCTAACTTTTTTCCATAAAATGCTCATATTTCCGAAATTAATAACCTTATATCCCGGAATTTATCAAATTATTTACATTTTCCGTGAATGATTCCGTGAAAGGCTCATTTTTACGGAATTTTTACAGAAATAACGGATAATATTTTTTATAGGGTCGCGGATTTTCCTCATCCCATAATTTATCATTTTTCTATAAATTAGATGACATTTTCATTTGTTGATCACTATCACTTGGGGGTGATGGTTTATTTAAGCGGGTTTCTATAGTATTATTGCAATAACTGCAGAAATTTAAAGAAAACTATTTATCGATACTATTACGAAAGTAACTTTCATTATAGCAATTCAATGTAATGAGAATTCAAAGATCAGTAATTTGTTCTATAATTAATATTTTGTAAACTTCAGGGTGATCATCACCGTTGGCCAGAATTATTAAATTTTACCGGCACTATATTTTTTTAATGCTGGTCGATCATCATAATTTCAGTCACCGGTGATCATCATTGATCTTTGTGGATACCGATCATCTTTGTGCAGTAATATGTTATAAACTTTGGATAAAATAATTTTATTTAAAAAATGAAACATAATTAAACAAAATTTTTTAATGTTATCAGTTATATATTATACTTAAATACTTTTCATTAAAAATCCGATTTATTTAATAACCCATAAAATATAACAATCAATTTTTTTCAGAAGTTAATAAAAATTGATGCAATTCAATTCGATGATCAACTTTACTTATTTACATAAAAGACATTAATTATTAAAAAAAAAAAAACTTTATATATAAGGATATTTTCATAACTATTATCATAATTTACTGCTGGTTCTTGACTTTTTTTCGGGTACTGTATATAGTCCTTCGCTATCTAAGTTTCTTTTTTATAAATTGTTCCGTGAAAGGCTCATTTTTACGGAGTTTTTACAGAAATAACGGATAAAATTTTTTATAGGGTCGGGATCTTCCTTATCCCATAATTTATCATTTTTCTATAAATTAGATGACAGTTTCAATTTGTTTGATCACTGTCACTTGGGTCTATTAGGTAATAGGGGTGATTGTTTATTTAAGCGGGTTTCTATAGTATTATTGCAACAACTGCAGAAATTTAAAGAAAACTATTTATTGATACTATAACGAACGTAACTTTTCATTATAGCAATTCAATGGTACTCTTCTCATTGTTCTCCCTTTAAAAATTTCTTCGTTTAACTCAGAAATTCTTAAATAATATTTTCGTATTAATTTCGTTTATTAATTATCCATAGTTAACTAAAGTACAAGGCATGGTTAAGCGAAGATGCTCATGATAAACAGTTAATTCATCATTCCTCTGGGGAACGATTTTCCTAACCTAAAATTTATTTGAGTTTCCATGCTAAACTTGGTTCGCATATGTAACATCTACAGAGATTAGAGGCGTCTGTATTATCTGATTTTCGTGTTGAGGTCATATTTACTAAATATTGATTCTAGATCATTTAATAATCTCTTTACGTCTTGTGAAACTTATCAAGTTTACATCGTCAATATCATTTATCAAACGAAAAAGAAATTCCACAAATTCCCACATTTAATCAGGTATCTTGTTTTTATTGCTCGAATAGTTCTAAAAGAACATCAATACGATGCTAATCATTTTTTTCCGATTTTTATAGGTGTACAAAGTCAAAGCGAATATATTATCACAAACAAGCACGTGTATAATCACATGCCACAAAATAATTTCTCGAATATAGAAACAAAATTTCCGAAAATATAAAAGAGCGAAGAAAAAATATGACGCAGGGACTCGCACTAAATAGCTTAGGATTCGCGTCCCTCTCCCTTAAAAACATGTCATTTATTTTATTTCGTTTATTTTGTCTATCTTCTCTTAATTTGTGCTTTAGTTTTTTATACATTGAAAAAATCAAACGTTTTATTTTGTATCACAAGAAAAAAAATAATAAAATTTATTCTTTAGCAACATATAAATGTAAATTATATTACTCATTGCATAGTTTGGGTGCTAAATGTTGATCGATTCTAATTTCCAATTGTATGATTATCTATGATTTGGAGGTTGACGCTTGATTGGAATTGAATTTATCAGTATCATCTATCATCAGTAGGAGCGAGATTTATTAAATAAACGAATATATTAGAGTTTTCGCGAACAGAATATTCTATTGATTGCGATTGAAAACTTACTGTACTTCTTAATGAAACGAAAATACGTTAGCTCTTAAAATCTCTCTGTATTCCTCCTCATTATTTTACAAAGAATTTTATAAATACCGCATCTTTGACTGTCGTGATTAATGCAATCCTTCGCCATATATCGCTAAAGCTTTTTAGTATTGGATGAATATACATATCCATGTACTCATCTTCGCCTAGATCTCTATTATCTGGATGCATATATGAATCAAAATTAAAATAAAAAAGAAAGGTTAAATTTTATTGGACCAAAGAATATCCAATTGCAGATACCTACAAGATTGGAAGGATTTCAAACATAAATCTTTTATATTTTTTAAGAATGAATCAGGTCATATCTCGATCTGCTAGTTGTTTATTTCTATTGGCAATCATTTTCAATTCTAACTCTTTTGTTATTTTCATTTGCCTTGCCTTGTGTATGTTGTTGTTTATTCACGGTTTTGGGTTGATTTGTATTCTAATTGTTTGATTTTTGTTTTTATATTGTTGAAATTCTGTCCGAATCGAATGGTTTTCCTTAACTATTTTTTCTATTTTGGTTCATAATCCCAATAATTGCTGTTAAATATTATTTCATTTCTTATATTTTTGTGATATCAAACTGATCATCATTTAAGTTTTACTTGACAATATATTAATAATAATTTCTTTTGGAACCTTTAATATCTATGAAAAAAAGAATAAGTTATTATTCAAAGCAGAATTGTAAAAAGTTGGTTGCAAAATAATAAACCTAATTTCTACCTTCAGTAAATAGTACCATCTACAATAGCTTTCAATTCCAAAATGCAGTCCACCGATATTATATTTTTGCTTTTGCTTCATTGATCTTACGCTTCTCAATTAGATAATTCATTTGATTCTTCATCGCTAATGCTACCGATTTCCATTGGTGGATTTGTTCCTTGGGACCAGGAAGGACTTACTAAAATAAGAATCACGGTCGTAAGTAAGATATATATATATTTCTCTCAAGACCAAAATTATCATACCTACACATCAAATCCTTCGCTAGCAGCAAACACGGCAATATAATTCTTATAATCTGCATTAAGCTTGTTAAGATATCTTAAAAGCATTCAAGGCTCGTTTCCATACAGGGATCTTCAATTTGCATATCAAAAAAAGAAATTAGAGTCAAAAATGATGAATTTTACAAAAGTGCAGTGATAATTAACTCATCATCAGTACCTCCGATCTTTCGTATCAATTGTTTTTTAAGAGTTATATCCTCCTCAAATTCAAAATTGAATGCTTCTCCAAATGTTATCCCAAAATCTTCAACGTCATAAGGAACATCAACGTGAATTATGCCATGTCCAATTTCTTTTGATACCTTTTTTGATTGATAAAACTTTCTTGGTTCCAAATTCGGCACAAATCATATATAAACGAGTGATTTTTTGGGCGATTGAAGAATTTTTTTGAGTTAATTTTCAATTATGGGTCGAGGAGTGAACTCATCACCTGGAATAAGTTGAGTGCCACCTTCTATGGTTTTACTCATTATATTTGCTTCGACATCAAGATCTCCAGTACAAAAAGTACTAATAGCACCAAGAATGTAACCCTAAAAATAGTGGAAAATGTGATTAGAAATTCAATTGAGCAATAAATAAATATGCTCGTACTAATAATATATAAGAGAGAGGTATAATTGGTATAATTTTCGGAAGAAACATGAAGGGAAGATAAAGAGATTCATTTGTAATTGGTAAATAAAGTTGTAACGTCATTATAAACCATGACATGAGTTAACAATTAAATGTTTCTTCAATACATATTATCTTGATGAATTTTGAAATTAAGTTTATTGTAATCAACTGATGGAACCAAAACCGTTCTTCGTAAGTTTTTCATATAAATATTCTTTACACGCTGAGATTGACATGAACTGATGATTATCCATTTCTTTCTTTTTTTTTTTTAAAAAAAAAAAAAAAAATTTTATTTTATATAAGTTTTTTTTTTTTCTTTTTTTTGTTTCTTTTTTTTTTTTTTTTTTTAAAAAAAAAAAAAAAAAAATTTCATTTATATAAGGTTTCTTTTTTTCCTATGTTTGGTTCCCATTTTTCTTAAAAAAAATTTAAACTTACAGCATTTTTGTTTTTTATTGTTCCTTATAGGTCGGTCGAATTATGAATTAACAGCAGTAAAGTAAATAATTAATAATTTTTTCGAAAAAAAAAAAAACAAATTATTTTGTTAATGTTAATGCTCATTCTTTAAATGGAATCTTTAAATGGAAAGGAAGGGTTTTCTTAAGAAAATTACCGTATTGTTTATTTTAACTCGAAGTAACACACTAATAAAAATGTTCTATATGGAACGAACTTTAAAGAATATTTACAGGAACAAAAGTAGGTTGAAATCTATTTTATAAAGAAAAAAAGAAAAAAAATTTCAAGGGTAACTCTAAATTTGGTAATTTCATCGGAGATTACAATAAAAGATTTAGATGATTTTCTTTACTCCGGCCTAATATGGAAACGAATGATAATAAGAAATTGCGCTTATCGTTGGGATCTGTTATAATAAATGTTACATTATTAATGGAAAAGGAAATTATAATTTTCGGAATCGGATAATAGTTTTGTATTCCTACTATGATTCTTCCTAAAACATGAAAATAATGAAATTGACATTATGGACTTTTTCGGTTTTGAAGTATAATGAAGACACGAAAACATGTAATCACGAAAAGATTAATGAAGTAGCACAATGATTTAAACCATATTAAGTAGTAGAAAGCAATCTTTGATTGATTTACAATTTTGGATTAAAGTTTATTATTCAAACAACTAATAACAGATAATAATTGACAGATATGACAGCAATTAAAAATTCGTTTTTTGTATAACAAAAAAATTTCTTAATTAGAATTAATGTCGTCGTACAATATTTTACAACTTATAGTATTATACATTTATACTAGTATAAATTTGGAAATTTTTTTTTCTATAGAGTCAAAATTTTATTAAAATTTTTTTGTCACTAAATTGGTAATTTACTATTATAGTGTATTATTATATAACATAGGATGGATGAGCAGAATAATTGGGAATTGTTGGATATCCGGAAAATGCATTACTCAAATCTAATTCGGGAAAATACTGATGATATCATTTCCCCATACTTTTTTTACGATAATCTTAGAACTGACGAGCATAATTAAAATATTTCATAGTGTTTATTCTAAATTTGGGAATTCTTTTTTTAGATGATTTCCATTTAACATTCAGTTAAAATCACAACAAATTGTCCCGAATCTATTCTCTTCGAAACCTTATAATTGCTTCATTTATTATTTCTAAATTAAACTATACCGGAATATTGATTTTTTTATAAAAGTTAAATTACCTTCTGCTGTGATCCTTTTTCAAATATAATTTAAATAATAAATTTTTCATTATCTAAACAGATAATAATAATAAAAGGAATGCATAACGAAAAAAAAAAATTGTAAATCGGAGTTTTATATCCTTGATATTACTAAATTTAGTATTCAAACGCCTTCAATCAATCAGGTTTATCAATTTTTTTTTTTAAAAAAAAATTTGTCAGGAAATGATTGGATACACGTAATGTTTGATAAAAAATTTATTTTTTTTTCGTCGCTAATTTTGGTATTAAAAAATATATATATATATACACATATAATAGTTTATAAAAAATAATATAATTTTCAAGAACAAATTATAATCATTTTTTTTTTTTTTTTTAAAAAAAAAAAAAAATTTTTTTTTTTTTTTTTTTAAAAAAAAAAAAAAAAAAATCGCTTTTGGGGAACGAATTTAATTGTTTGCGTCCATAATAATTTCAACAATCATTTCACTGACACAGATTATATAAAAGGGAACGATAATATAAATATTTACTGTGTACCAAATTATCGTATGATTTTTTATATTATTGATTGATTATTTGCATGAAAAAAAAGGGTGGGGAAAAACATAACTCAGTTCTGACTCGGGAATATATTTGTTTGTCATGATGCAATTGTTGCATAATGGCTTAAATAATTTGATTAATGTTTCGGAACGTCGTTTCTTCCGAAAAAATTTATAGATCTGAGTAAAATTTAGATAAATAACAGGTTTAGAAATCGCTCTTATCTTGCATGTAATTAGTAAATAAAATCGATAACGGCTCAGATGCTTTAATGGTATTACTAAGATAAGGTAATATTAAAATTGAGGGAATTCTACCAATTGAATGTGCACAAATACATTTGACTAAAATAAAATTTGTTCTCTTTTGCTGAATTTGGTAAACATAAAAATGTTATTCGGTATAATTCGATCTAGATAATGAAATTGATAAGTCAAAAAAAAAAATAAAAAATAATTCCCGAGTTGAAATTAATATATTAGGAAATTAAATAATAAATAGTAAAAAAAAAAAATTTTATAAAAGTAGCTTTTAGCGAATTTTTTAAAAATACTCATTATTTTTTCAAATAATTTCCTTCAATAATTTTCTTCTGTGATTTTCATTAGTTATTATACTTTTCCTTTATGAAGAAATTATTTTGAGGGAACAAAAAAAAAAAAAGAGATACGCTTATTAAGACATGATATATACTTATTATAATTTATACTTATTATAATTTTCTTTTTTTTAAAAATAATAATAATAATTCAAAGTTTTTTTAAAAGTTACATATTATATTTTTAAATTTTATTTTTTGCGATAAATAATTAATGGATCATATTTTGTCAAATGTTTTAAACAATTCTCGGGATAATCAATCTGATAATTCAATTCGTTTATACTATCCTACTATCGTCTCATCATCTTACATTGCTCGTATTATTCGGAGACGTCGATATCAACGACATTTTAGGTATAAAACATTTATACCAAATCAATTTATACGATTAACGACCCAAATTTCGAATGATCCATTCACAAATCAATTTTTTAATGGTTCTACCTTTTAAACCGTTATAAAATTTGTGAATGACGTCACGTGAGAGACAGAGAAATTCATGTGATTGATCATTGCTCATTGCAGAAACATATACTGTACATCCTTCGCATTTAAATTTAAATTGGCAAACCTACTTTCGATCGATATAAAAGAACGATTTATTTAACCGGCTTTATCGACTTATTTACGGTATATAATAGATATAATAAATTTATTAAAAAAATTTGGCATTGTGAAATTAATGGATATCAACGTGCTATGTTTGTACATCAATATGTTTATTGTTTATTAAATGGATAAAATCAAAATTGAATTCTGATAAACATTTTCATTGGTGACATCACGTTATATTTTGGAAACAAAAGTTTTAATTGGTGGTAATAATATTAAAGCTAATAGGGAATATGATGAATATTTTGGTTGGGATGACATGATTGAAAAAATGATGAATTGTTAAATTATATATCGCGAAATAAAATAAAATGGCAAAATAATTGGAAATTATCGACATATTTTTATTCTTGTGATTTTTTGTACTAAATAAATTTTGGGCAATTCATGAAGTCACATGTTGAAGAGAGACGATAGAGCTATTATATATATATTGCTCGGGGCTCTAAAATTTCACAAAAGAATACACAAGAATAAAAGTTACATAACTGAAGATCAAGAGAAATCACCGCTTAAATCAAAATTAAGGTTACACCACCAAGTTTGTGGATTTTTTTTTTGCCAAAATGCCGTATAGACGTAATTTTGTCAGAATACCGTGTTGTTATAGTTCAAAATTAGGTCGACTAGTTTTACTCTCCAATCTCTATTCTATAAAGTAAACAAGAAAGAATTGTTAGAAATGCTCCTCAAGTATTATAATAAACATATACGCGCTCTCTTACACTTACTTAAAGTCCGATTTCGTTGAAGTATAACTTCCAATTAAAGTTAGCATTTCGTATTCCTACATTAATAAAAAAAAAATGATAGAATCGATTTTCAATTAGCTAACTATAAAGGAACACCCTCTAAAGGAAAGTGCATTTTTATCATATGTGCCTTTCTGTAAGATATTTGCAATCATATTTTAAAATTTTTTGAGTCTTTAAAAAAAATTTATAATTTAAATAAAAAGTAAATGAATCACTTTCATATGTTGGTTTTTGGGGATAAGGGGGAAACGAAAGGGAAAAGCGGGCGGTTTTATGTCGCACAGACATTGTGTAATCCACGTGACATTTATCAAGAACAGCATCAATGCTTTATTAAAATAAATCGTTGCTAGGTAGGCTTACAGTACATAAAAATTGCGAATATATCGCTATTATACAATACAGAAATCTATTCTGTCAGGGGACGTACGACGACATGGCAATAGTCCGCTCGAGGTTCCTCATTAAAAAAAGAGGAAATCAAGACCTGCGGTTGCATAAGAGTCTCGTCGGGAGCTTGACGAATGCCTAAGCAAACATTATTAAAAGGTATCCCCAAATTGCTTTGAATTGCTGCTTCAAGTGCGCTAACTGATTGACTCCTACCAACTGTAACTCTGTGTTTATCGATTGAGGAATAATAAGACAGTCGAGAGTAATATCGGACAACTTATTTTCCTAAATGCATGGCCCTTAGTGAGAAATTATTCGCATGAAATCATAACCTCTTACATACATATATACACCTAATTTTTCGCGGGAAGGTTGGCTGAACTTTATTTACTGGAGCTCGCGTAATAAAGACCGAACGCCGAAGATAAGAAATATGTTTATCTTTATAATATGATGCCAAGAAACCTTTGAAGGTACATGAAATCGCGGACTTTAATATTTTTTCGTCAACACTTCTTAAACTTCTTAAAACTGCGATAGGTTTTTGTAACATGAAAATCTTACATCACAGAGCGTTACTGCGCTTTATTAATTAAAAAAAGCCACATTGATTAGTCAAATACGGTCAATCGTACGACCTAAAAGTTACGTAACATTAATTCATTTATATTAATAAATACCCCGAGAATTTGTCGGAATAGTAAAAAAGTTTATCAGTATCACTACAAACCACCGAAAGAGTCTATGTCACGATGTATTCAAAAAAGTATACATTTTGTGACCACTTTTTTTTTCAAGTGATCATTACGTATATAATTACTCCAGTCTCCCTTTCTTTTTTCTACTCTTTTTCCTCTATTCTCCTGAATAAAACTTAACGCATAATTTACCAAGCTATAATTTTCGTAATTTTCGTTCACATTTTTATAACGAAACTTAAGAATACGCTTATATTTATTTGACTTCAAAAATGGACGAAAGTAAGTATAATAAATATGTGTAAAAAAATCAATTATTTTCGTGAGCGTAATGAGCATGGGATGACCCTCCCCGCGAAAGTGTTAATGAGCAATATAATTGAGCGTGGGATGACCCTCCCCGCGAGAGTGAAATGTAATGAGCAATGTAATGAGCGTGGGATGACCTCCCCACGAGAGTAAAATGTAATGAGCAATGTAATGAGCGTGGGATGACCCTCCCCGCGAGAGTGAAGTGTAATGAGCAATGTAATGAGCGTGGGATGCACCCCGCGAGAGTGAAATGCAATGAGTAATGTAATGAGCAATGTAATGTGCCTCCCCGAAGTGCAATGTTTCTTTCTTAAAATTTCTTTGAGAAGGTTTACTGGTTCCGGAGAAGGAACTGCGTCTTCCTTCGTAACATTCAGAGAAATTTTTATAGAAAGTGAAAATGATCGACTTTTTTCACTGTTTTTAGACTTGCTTCTGACCTTTTTTTTTACTCCCTTTAAAAGTTTTTAGACTTCTCTATGTTTAAACAATTTCCATGCTGTCACAAACCAAGAGTCTCGGTCAAGTTTGAAGGGGATGTGTCAGGTTTATATTTCAAGCCCGTTGAGGAATGGTTAAAAACCATTACTAATTTAAGTTTTATACATGTTGTCAAGAAAAGATACAATCGGTATGTAATATTTAATAGGAAATAATATTACTAAACAATAATTTCTCAAAAGAACAGCATCTGATTATAATTATATTATAGATCTAATACCGGAGGGAGACTTGTATTTGTAAATCAGATTTCCTTCGAGGTAAATTTTATGATCTCATAAGTTTTTCTATCTTATCTTGACAACTAAATTAATTTTATTTAAACTTAAAAAAAAAAATTACAGGATCGATAGAAAAGAACCCGTTAATATAAAATTTAATAATGGAATTACAAAAATTTCTTTCAAAAATCATCAGTGTTACAAGATTTAGTAATTAATTAGAAGCTATGTTTCGTTTATACAGTAAATATTACGCGAGAAATTTTTCTTCAAACCTGTGGTAATAATTTGTTAAAAAATTCTGTATCAAGATTTTTTATTTTTTATTTTTTCAAATGCAATATTACATATTTTTTACAAAATAAAATCAAGCAAAAAAACAAATTCTTTATTATATATCGTGAAAAAAAGGCTAGTCAGTTAATTAAGTAAAAAATGATATTTTCTGAAGCATCATACATTACTTCCGAACTTTAAATAAATTCGATTTTGCAATAGACCTTTGCAAGGCCTGATATAGTTTTCAGATGTTATGGTTTTCAGATGTTATGAGGATACCGATAATTTTGCACTGATGATATCCTTGTTAGACACTACAGTGTCATAAGTGTCATATGTTCGATGTGAGGTAATAGATGGACCTATTTATTATGAAGATTTGACTTATTTATTGTAAAGGCAACTACTAATTATCAGTTAGAACTCCTTTAGAATGCGTTTTCATTGAAAATTACAATATTTTATTAAAGAAAGTCGTCTATTTAAAAATCACGTGTAATTACGCAGTAATTACGCAAAGTCACAACATGTCTGTGCGACATAAAATCCTATATTAACCCTTTTCTTTTTCCTGAAGTAAATTTTTTATTCCACATCGGAACGTATTCTTAGAAGTGGGATGGATCATTGGATTGAGATGTCTAAGCCACTAGCTCCTGCATTTTTCAATAATGTTAATGATAATTATATAAATGAAAATTTTCTCACTCAGAAATTTTCTTTTTTACTCGACAAATTTTTTTCTCTTTATTTCAAACGATTACTTTCATGGATGAAGATCAACAAAATATTCATGTCCAAAGAATTATGGATGGATCAGAAGAAAGAGAAATTTCTTACATAAAGTGCGATATAAAATCAGGAAATCTCAAATTTGAATGGTCCATTATTACGCCATCAAAATGGGACTGGATTGGATTGTATAAGGATAATAGTAAAGAAAATACAGATTGGCTCAATGATCATTGGTTTTATATCTCTAATCATAGCCATTGTGAGACTTTAACCGATGGTCGATATTCTTTTACTGGCACACATTGGATTGGAACCGTATCTGGCCAAAATCAAATCAGGTTAAATACATACGAATCTTATAACGTATATAAAACTTATGCAAAGGCAAATGTACTCAACCCGGGTTTTGCACATTTTGACAAGTCTCGTGTACATTATGTCGAAAAAGAATTGCAACACATATTTAGTCATCACAAAACCAATTGGGGATTCAATCAAGACGATAACTGGAATAGTCAAAATCGGGAAAAACTTCTAGAAACTCTTCAAGAATTTATTAACAGAAATACAAATAATGTTAACGTTTACCTTGGAACGTATAAAAATCAAAGTGTGTACTTTGTAATTGATCACACGTCGTACCAATGCCTTATAGTTTATCGTGGAGGGGAGAAAGATTATTTCTTATGTTCCGGATGGATACTCAGCGAAGATCAATACAAATATGTTACAAACCCACCATACAAATTAAGTGCAACTGTACTTTTAGTATACGAAGACATACTCGAACAAATTGCCAATTCTGAAGGTGAACGTGATGATTTAATTAAACAATATTTAAAAATCTATCTTGATGATAAGAATAGCTATGGCGAAAAAGTATATTATAAAGGTGCAGAATTTTTTAGTCTTGCCGAAAGCTATATCCCATTATCATTCGAAGGAAGGGATGAAATTACTCCTGAAGACAATTACGAACTTGATTTTGAAAAAATTAGGGAAAGGGCGGGAACAATTCTGAGAGAATTGGAAAAGATTACACTTTAAGAGGTAAATTTTAAATAAATCATATCAAAGATCTGTTAATTTTCATTCTTCAGAACATAGCAATTTTTATTATATAAAATTAAGACTCATTTGTCCCGTAGATTCTAGAAATTATTCTTTTCAAATAAAATTTTCCCTTCTTATTTTTGTGTATAACAGATTGTTTAAATTGTATTGAAAAAAATATATTAAATATAATGTACCGTTCTTTGACCAAATTTGAATATGCATTATCTCTTATATACTGTTATAAATGCAACAACACGGTGAATATTTTTTGCTGAGCCACAATGCATGTACTCCTGTGCGACAAAAATAAGTAGATCAAGCGATAGTGCGACGGAATAATTATGTTCGAAAAAAATAGTCTTGCCTCTATCTATTTTTTCCCCAAAAAAATGGAGAAAACTGTGAAAGAGTGTCTGGTCATGGTACGGACCTACCTCATAAGTAAATATTGATGCCAAAACAGTATGTTATGAAGACGTGAGGACTTTGCAATTCCGAGATCGCCAGGCGTTAGTCAACTTTGCGTCTTGCAGGGTAGATCTCCATGTGAAAAGGTATGAACAATCCACATTCATGTACTTTCAAAGCTTTCTTGACATCATATGATAATGTTAATCATGCTCCATATCTCCTTTTCTTTTTCTTCAGCAAGATATAAAGCGTGAAGGACATTAAAATCATTAGTATAGTATCAATTTTGAATTTCAAGTCGCGAAATTTTAATGAGAATACATTTCGTTTTCCATTAAGATTTCCTGGCCACACTGATTACCATCTTGGAAAACTGTTTCATAAACAACGGTTTTTACATCTTACAGAATTTATACCGGAGGAAATCTGGAAATGTATAAGGATGTTGAAAGAAGATGTCTTCGTTACTGATATTTAAATCTCTAACTAGATTTGTTTCTATTAATTATAATGTCGAAAAGTTACACCATTGCTCAGTCAGACATAACATAGACCTCTAATTAGACATCACAGATATATCCTATTCCGATTGGACAAAATCCAATTGTATTAATTGGACATTGCCCAGATCCAATACTGGTCTCTCCCAATCAGAAGAATTCTTATTCAATTTTCAAACTTCTTTGTGGAAGTATAATCATTAATCTTGAATATCGGATGTACATAACTTTTATGTTAAAAGCATGCGATCAGGTTTCAGGTAGTTAGTAGTCGGTGACATCAAAGTATGATTGAAGCCATACACTATTCCATTGATTGATATCCGTATCGAAAATACTGATGTTCTACGCACGAGTATTGATTGAATAGTCTTAATTATTATTATTATTATTATTATGAGTACTATGAGTACTATTAGCGGAATTGGCGTTTCTAGAACAATCTCTATCACTAAAGATCATTGTATCTTATTAGCTGGCGAAACTTGTCTAAAATTTGTGATCTTCCTACCACTGTCTATTAGGTAAAAATTAATCCACATGTCCATGTTTATTTTTCCATGGATCGGGTTTTCCCAAAAGAAACTCGAATATCCGAAGAATCAGAAGGATCATAGTGACGAAATCCGGGTATTATTACACTATTATACTTTCATGCTTGCAAAATGCAATATTATCATAATGATTGTCTCCTGAGAAGAAACTTGAAATAGACCAGTTAATTGCAAATTATGCTAGAGAATTATGGCAAACAATGGGGTAGGATTAGGATTAAGGTTAGGGTTAAGGTTAGGGTTAGGGTTAAATTTCCACCTATTCCACCAATAGAAGTACCGGAAAAGACAAGGAGATGATGATGATATCTTGAGATTAAACGTCGACTACATTTAGATACATTTTGATCTGCTCCTCTTTTGTAAAGCAGCATCAATAATAGAAATAGATTTAAAATTTTGTTCTTGATTAGTTGATGTTTCAAATTATATTTTGCAGTTATAAAAAAATCAAATAAAATTATAAAAATCTTCTCTTACGACATTTGCTATTCTTTAAATTATTTGGAAGTTGGACGTAAACCATAAAGTAAATTATTATCTTTATTGAATTTTGAAAAAGAAGGCTATATTTCTTTTTCCAACGCAATCAACTTATGGGACCAAAACCGTTCATCATATAGTTGTTTACAAATGTTCTAATATAGTTAGCATAAATATTCTTTCACGCTAAGATTGATTCTTCACTTAATTAAAAATGACTGATTGATTATCCATTTCTTTTCTTTTTTTATTAAAAAAAAAAAAAAATCATTTAAAATAAGATTTCTTATTTTTTATGTTCGGTTCCCTTTTCTTAAAAAAAAAAAATTTAAACTTACGGTATTTTCTTTTATTGTTCCTTATAGGCCGGTCGAATTGTGAGTATAGTAAATATTAAATGTATAATTAAAAAAAAAATTTTTTTGTTTTAGTTAATGTCTATTCTTTAAATGGAAGGGAAGGGTTTTCTTAAGAAAAAAATTACCGTATTGTTTATTTAATTCGAAGTAACACACTAATAAAAATGTTCTCGATGGAACTTCAAAGAATTTAAAAGAACAAGACAGTTTGAATATAAAGAAAAAAAGAAAAATTTTCAGGGGTAACTCTAAATTTGGTAAATCAGAATTAATTTGGTTTATATTAAAAAAAAAAAAATTTCGCATCACCCTTTTTAGCGTACGATATATTTTTTTCGTCGGATGGTAAAAGGAGAAATAATATAAAAAAAAAAGTTTTTTTTTTTATTAGAATTTCGGTATCGATTTTTTTTTTTTTTTGATTTTTTTACGGTAATTGAAAATGGAAGCCGACGTTTCGGAGATAAATTGAATCTAAATTTACTCTAGACTTGGTAATTTTTAACATGAGATTAAATTTATCTCCGAATCGTCGGCTTCCATTTTCAACTACCGTAAAAAAAAAATCGATAAAGACATTCAAGTTTACTCTAGATTTGATAATTTTTTTTCGGAACGTTGATTCCTTTTAAATACTAATTGGGATGATTCAAGGTTTTTTATATAAAATAAATTTCATCTTAAAAAAAAATTTTTTAACATATCCGTTATATTTATTGGATTGCTCATGGCGCTTATATGTTTTGTATGCATAAAAATTTGGACTTGTTATAATAATTTAACTTGTTATAAAACTTAATTACAAATCACAAATATTTTTAATAAATTATTTAAAAAAGGAAATCATAGCTTATCGGAATCGGTTAGATTGCATAACAAAAAAAAAAATTTTTTATTTTTTTTTTCGGTTCCATTAATCGGGAATCACATGGTGTTATCAAGTTATTACAATAACACCGATAATTTTTTTTTTTAAAAAATAAAAACATTTCATTGGACCATGCGTAATAAAAGTTTTTGCTAAATTGTATTATTATTTATATTAGTATAAAAAAAAATTTACTCAGGTATGACTCAGGAACAAAATAAGACAAAAAAAGAAATTGTAAAATTAATTTATATATTAGGAATAATAAATAATGAAAAAAATTTTATGATTTTTTTTAAAGTATAAACATTTATTTATATTATTTATAGTATGTTTATAAAAAAAAAAAAATTTTTAAAGGTATTTCCAAATTTTAATAAATTTTAAATTTTTTAAACTTACAATCAAACACGGTTTTTTTTTTCAAAAAATGTATCTCAATTCTAATTTGGGAAAATATTGATGATGATATCAGTTCCACCATTAGATGATGTAAAAGAAACGATAATTTATACATAAAAACAATCAAACCGGAAACTTTACTCAGGACTGACTCGGATATATGATTGGCACGGTACCCAAACTGATTTGATTAAAAATTTCTCTTTGTTTATTCTAAATTGGAACGTTGATTCTAATTAACATTAAATCACAACAAATTGTCAATCAGGATGGTTCAAGATTTTCTTACATAGAATGAATTCCTCCGAATCTGATTCTCATTTTCAGATTGTAGATGACTTTTGTTTTACCATATTTGATCCAATTAAAGTTTATTAGATTCTTTACTCAGGTTTTACTTGAAATTCTTGAACCTCTTATAATTGTTTCATTTATTATTTCTAAATTAAGTTATACCAGGAATAATGATTTTTCATTTAAATAGTTATAAAAGTTTAAATTACAAATTACATTCATATTATTTTAATGAATTTTTTAAAATAAGGAAATCCAAATCGACAATAACAGCCATTTCTTTTATTGTAACTGTCTCTATTATAATTTAAATAATCTATTTTTCACTATCTTTTACAATAATAAGCAGATAATAAAAAGAATGCACAATGAAAAATTTTTTTTTATGAAACTTTAATTCAATTTTATTTTCCTTTTGGAACGACCAATTCTATTTAAGTTAAAAATCGGAGTTTATGATTTACTAAATTAAGTAATTCAAATGAGCAGGTGAGCAGGTCAATCAATTTTTTTTAAAAAAAAAAATTTGGCAGATCATGATTGGCTATGTATGCGTAACGATGTTTGATAAAAAAAATTTTTTTAAAAAAATTTTTTTTCCGTCTCTAAATTTGGTATTTTAAATTTTCTTTCAATCGTTTAACGGGAGCACGGAGCAACAAATTGCCAGTATAATAAAAATTTTACTTAGATATGACTCGGGATGGAACAAAATGATAAGAAATAAATAAGATTAATTTTTTTTAAAAAAATATATATATATATATACATATATAATTGGTTTATAAAAAATTCAGGGATATCTCTAAATTTGGTAATTTTTCAAGAACAAATTATAATCATCCGGATTTTAATTTTTTTTTTTTTTTTTTAAAAAAAAAAAATCGCTTTCGGATCTAATTCGGGAACGAATTGAATTGATAATGACATTTCATTTCCTTTTTTGCACAACAATTTTTTTTTTTTTCATTATCAGAAGCGGATGATAAAAGTAAAGATAATATAAATATTTACTGTGTGTTATCGTTATGCGGTTGATTGATGATTTTTTTGCATAAAAAAAAGGGTGGGGAAAAATTTCACATCAATCAAAAAAATTTTCAAACCCGGATTTTAATAAAATCCTAAACCTTACTCAGTTCTGACTCGGGAATATATTTGATTGACACGATATCAATTGTTGCATAATGGCTTAAAATAGTTTGATTTTAGTTTACTCTAAATTTGGTAATGTAAACATTCGGTATAAAATATCGTTTTCATCCGAATAATTTTTTTTTTGTATAATTCCGAATTGGATCCGAGTAAAATTTAGATGTTATGTCTTTTTTACTAATAATAAAATAACAGGTCTAGAAATTGCGCTTATCTTGCATATATTATATGCATGATGATTAAATTTTTGAGCCTATTAAATAGTTATAAAATTCAATTACTAATTACAATCCATATTATTTTAAAAGACTTTTTTATAAAAAAGGAAATTATAATTATGTGAATTAGAAACAAGTTGATAATAATAGTTCGTTTCTTTATTATACCTGCCTCTGCTGTGATCCATCATCATAAGTAGATAACAAAAAAGGAATGCATATAAAGAATTTTTTTTTTTTTTGAATATTAATAATCCTCTTTTTTCGGAACGAAAAAATTTCTCTTTTAAGTAAATCACTATTCAAATTATAATAAAATTATTCATTGTGACATTACTTTTTTTCGTACTTGATTGGTGTTTACTAAGTTACATCTAAATTTAAATGTTTGGCTCCAAATTAAAAATATTTTTTTACGTTTTTCATTTTATGATAATAATAATAAGGGAATTGTTTTAAGAGAAAATTTTGATTATAGAAAAACTTTTTGTAAACGTTATGTCATAACTCAAAATAAACTAAATTATGTATTAGATACATGTATAGTATCACAATGCATAAACTGAATAATATACAATTGACCCTCTATATAGTCACACCTTTAGAGGGTTGACATCATTATTGGTGCAATTATTGGGGTCAATTATTGTGTGACAAATAAGCCTCACGCGATATATGCATTTGCATTTGACATATTTGACATTTGACAAATAATTTTTTTAAAATAATTTGTTGTTCTCTTGGCTGAATTTGGTATAACTTTCCAATAAATAGAAAATGATATTCGATCTAAGCTTGTTGATTTTACTCAGATATGACTCGGAATAATGGCTAAAATAAAATAAAATAATAAAATAGAATAAAATAAAACAACAAAATAAAATAAAATAAAATAAAATAAAAAAATAAAAACTTTGTCTGAAATTTAATTAAGTATGCTTAAAATAACGAATAACTAATAAAAAAAAAAAAAATATAAAAAGTCGCTTTAGCGAATTTTTTGAAAATACTCTTTATTTTTCTTTTTTCTTTAAATAATTTCCTTCAATTAATTTTCTTCTATGATTTTCATTAGTTAAAATACTTTCCTTTATGGTGAAATTATTTTGAAAGAACCAAAAAAAAAAAAAAAAAGAGATACGCTTATTTAAGACATGATATATTACTTATAATAAATTTCTTTTTTAAAAAATAATAATTATTAATAATTCAGCTTTCTTAAAAGTTATCTATTATATTTAAATTTTATTTCTATATTTTTTTAAAATGAATCATTCACAAGCTCAAATGAATCATATTTCGTCAAATGCTATAAACAATTCTTTTGATAATCAACCTGATACTACAACTCGTTATTATCCTACTATCGTCTCATCATCTTACGTTGATCGTATTATTCGGAGACGTCGATATCAAAGACATTTTAGGTATAAAACATTTATACCAAAACGATTTATACGATTACCGATACAAATTACAAATGATCTATTCACAAATCAATTTTTTAGTGGATCTGCCTTTCACTAAATATGAGATTTAACTATACTTTCGCTTCCTTTCGCTTATAATTATAATCTGAATATACACCAAAATCCGTTTATGACAAAACTTAAATTAATTGCCAAACCTACTTTCGATCGAAATTCTTCAAATATAAAAGAGCAATTTAGTATTTAATTTTACCGACTTTATTACTTTAGTGTTTAAAAATACTTCAGTATATAATAGATATAATAAATTTAGTAAAAAAAAAATTGGGCTTATCAAAAATCGGTTCTTTTTTTTTAAGATATACGGTATCAAGTATCAATGTACTCATTTTTGTACATTCCCCTTCCACGAAATCGGATAATATTTTCGAATTAAATTTAATAGGCTAGAATTGGTTATTGTTTATTGTTTTTAAGTGAAATTGAGTTCTAATAAACATTATTATACTACATAATTCCAAATTAAATGATTATTTGCAAATAATTGATGGCTCGTTTAAATTTAAAGAATAAATTATTGAATTAATATAAAAGAATAGATTTATCATTTTGTATTGCATCTTCAATTGCAACAACTTTTTGGAGGTAGTTCTTTGTTTATAACTCCTTTCCCTTAATTATTCCTTATTATCGATTCCAAATCAAACTCAGGTATAATAAATAATAAGATTCACCACATCGGACTTGTATTTAACCAGTATAATAAGTATATAATGTAGTGATCAGTGTACTTTTAAAAAAATATTTTGTTTAATTGTATTGCCACGTTAAAATATAGTAGTAGTACACTTTTTAGTTTGCTCAATTTCGTCGAATTAAACTAACTTTGATTTATTATCGATAAGCTTGAAAAAACTGATTTGGAATTAATTCTTTGAATATTAACCTTGATAAATGAAACTTGTTACTTTTTATATTTGCCACCATTATTATCTTAATGTTTATTCAGAGTTGTATCATATTATTAATGACGAATGTCGTCTGAGAAGAAAAAATTCTAAATTAATATTTTTAGGTATAATAAAGATATATTTAGATAAAGACTTCAAATAAAAAGTAAAAAATTGTGAAAAAATTATTTTAAAAGTAGAATATTTGAAACTTTGGGATAAATATTATGTATTAAAGTATTGAATGTAAAAAATTACTAGCGATCAATATAAATTTGCAAGGAATTCTTATATAAACTTTACTCACGGATCACGAATTAATATTTCTCTGCCCGAATTCCGAGATCAAATCTAAATTTGTGCTTCAATATATATATTTCAATTTCTGCAAAAAAAAGTTTGTTGTGATATTATCAATTTGATTTCCGGTGAACCTTTTTGTGATAACTTTACGGTTTCTTATTTATTTTTTCAATTAAACGAATGCATTCGCGAGGTGTTGATTTTGGAGTTTTCGGTGCTTGATAAACCATGTTGGAGGTAATAATCTTTTAAGGTTGTGTGAATTTTTTTTTTCAAGAATTCCCACCGATGGTCTTCCCAAAGTCTCCTTTTAGCAAATTCGGCATCACACGAGGACCGGGAAATCTTTATTATATGTTCCCGCCATAGCAGGCACCTGATCTTAATCTTGCGAATCAGTTTACAAACACCTTAAAAAAGTTAATAGTAATGCGAATCATTGTTTATCAACCAACCACTTTATTTATTATATCAAAACTTTTAAGAAAATCACATGAAGAAAGTGAATTAAAAAATTCATAAACTGAAATAGTTTCATCATCTACTGAAATTAAGTGATTTTCTACATTTGTATATGAACGCATACCCAAAAATGAACCACTGAGTAATATGAATTGTAAAATCTTCCCTATTGAATTTTCACATGAAAAAAAGCGATGTGTCACTTGCATTTAAATCTTAATGGAAAATATGTAATAAATTATCCAAAAATCCTGCTGGTTTCTCAACCCATGCATGTCGTTGTCCACATTTTTCATACATTGTAATAACTTTTCCCAAACATAAAATATGATTGGAATAAACTATAGAGAATCCATTTTTGCATAATAAGAAACATTGGCCAAGCCAAGATTTGTTACTAAAAATTAAATAAATAAATTATATAATTAATAAAAATAAATTTTTTATAATGCAAATAAAAATGACAATCACCTAAATTATTATTTTTTGATAATGTCTCTAATCTATTCCCTCCTTCCCATCGATCTCGGCGTCTTCTCTGATTTTCACCAATATTGTTAGCTGTTATTTCGGTAATAAGCTTATTAACAGCATTTTCATTAATTTCTTGTATTTGATTATTATTTCTATTTACCATTTGATGTGAATTTGATTGCAAATTACGTGAAAATGCATCATGACTTTGACGAATTTGTAAAAGAATCGCAATATTAAAATATCATCGGTAAAAAATTGTTGAAATGGGTGAAAGTAATTGGTAGAGGCCGAGGATGTTGTATAATATATTGAATATCTGGAAATTCTCCAACTGATTGCAGTTGTTGTATTACTTCCTCATTTTCATCATCAACCAAATTTTCTTCATATAATTGATCATTTCATTCTGTGAATCTGATAATATACGTGATATTTCTAAAGCTGCATTGCCAACTATGGATGAACGATCTAAACTAGATTCATCGGAAGTATTCATTAATTCTATGTTGGTTATCCTCCCCATCCTCTGTCATTTTTCCTATATGTGCAATAAATTCAGGAATTGATGATTTTTCATGATTATCTATATGAATATATTTTGCTAATGACATAGCTTCATTAAATGCAACTCTGGTACATTCTTATATATCATCAGTAGTAGGCCATGTGCGAAGTCTTTCAATTATTTTATGGCTTATCTCAAATCTGTGACAGTTTAGTGTCGATCTTGCTATAATAGGAAGGGGCGATGTTTACGCGTCACTGATCACGTGCAGACACGAGTTCAAAAACACTAAGTATCTGAGGGACTTAATTTTTTTAGTGCCAAAAATTTATTTGTCACCGTTATTTGTCACCGAGATCGACACTAACCTGTCACAGATTTTAGATGTGCTATTTTATGTGAAAGTGACGTGCCATCTATATCAAAAACATAACCTAAAAATATATTTATTGCTTATATATTATTATTTGAAGTATTAATTGTAAATACCTGCTGCAGAATTACGTTCTCTATTAGTATCAATTATTCCTGCTCGTGAAATTTTATCCCGATATGAAACTCTGTTGTATCTTAAAAAACTCATAAAAATTAAAATCTCTTCGTGAAATCCCAAATGTATGTTCCAAAGCTTCAGTTCCATGTTCCCACGGAAATAAAGGATATTGTGGATAATATTCACGATCTATTATAAGCATTACCAAAGACTCCACCATACTAGTATCATAACTTTAAATCGAGATAAAACTTTTTTGTAAGCTATACCATTTCTTGAATATTGTGTATTAGTATTACAGCGTTCAATATAGTCTTTCCATATGTTTTAAAAAAAATAAGCACGTAATACCATTTCAATGCGCGTTTTATGATCAATTGTCCTATTTAGATAAAAGGCATATTTAATAAATATTTGGATCAAATCAAAAATAAAAAAGATACAAAATAATTACCTAATACGAATAGGTCATCAGTTAAAGTACTATACTACTAACTGGAATTTGCATCAGAGTATTTGAATGAAAATTACGTAATGCAGATCTGTCGTCTTGTTTGTCAAGGTTAAGAACATCTCATTTTAAAAGAAAATGTTGTGATTGACGTGCTAGCTCAAAAGTTGATCATAACGAACTGTATCATCAATCCCAAATGATAGAAGCCTTGCTCCAAAAAAGATTTGATTCCTAGCTATATTTATTGCGTGTTTTGGATCCTGTACTCGAAAAAATGGTTTATCATGATATAATGGTGCCTTAAAATGAATTTTATATAAAGAATCTTTATATTCAAGGAAATTCGATGCTTCGTTTCTAATAATTGATTGTGCATTAAAATCAGATCTAGCATCATCAGCTCCAAAACTTATAATGTTCAAAATTTGCTACATGTGCCACTTCAATTACTTGACGTGCAATTTCGTCACCTTTGGTAGGAATCATTGCTACTATCATTGGTGCAACTTTCCCAATAGGAATCTAATTAAAAAAAATATAATTAAATAATATTTTATTAAAATTAATATGTATATTTCATGATTACTAACCTTCAATGCTATACCACGAACTTGTGTAGCAATTGCATCATTTTCTCTAATATGATTAATTTTTTTGGTGAACATCATCAAGTACTGCAATAGTTGTTTCTGAATGTGGTAAGGTTGACCCAGCAATATAGTTAAGTTCTTCAGCATATACAAGTTTTTTTAGTAATTTCGATAATCGGCCCATTCTAATTAAGACTTGATACAATTTGTGAAATCTTCATAAAGCTTCTATCATCAAATCAGGATTAGTACCTACAATGGAATCTGTTCTACGAATTTGTCTATTATTAAAAAATTAATCAATTATCAACTTAAATGTTTTATAATAATTTATTATATAAAATTCAAATAATTACCGAATTCTTTGAACTGAAAGTCCAGCAAAGCCTTCTTAAAGATTTTATATTCACGGCTACTTCCAGATAACAGACTAAAGAAATGTATTAAATGCTCTGAGTATCGAAGTCCTTTCAAACCTTTACCCCGTATTTTTTTTCTCTAATTTGTACCATTAAGAACACAAGTTCAGCAAAAGTTTTATCTCCACTAAATGTTCTACTTAAGCTAAATTTGGCTACTTTGGTCCAAAATTCCGCATCATCACTTTTACTATTTGTAGCAGCCCAAATTTGCCGTAAATTTGAAATTTTGAGAAGCTCAAATAACGGTTGTTTATAATAATTACGGGGTATAAATTTAACGGTACTACTTGTTGCCCGCTCCTTAAATAATAAACATTTTTTAGTTAAAGTATTTATAAAAGTAAAATAAAAGTAAAAAATATTAACTTACAGTTTTAAGTGCTTCATCCAACCGTTTATTACCCTTTAATCCTTCACACTTATTACACAGAGAGCTTTCTTTAGTTGTTCTTTTTTTTCACATTGTGCATGATCTTCTTTATCCAAACGCCAAGTAACTTCAGCTTCCAATGCTCTCTCAAATTCTTTTAGTTGTTCTTTATTAAGTTTCTTTCTAGTAAAAGGGTTTTTCCTGGAGAAACTTTTCTGGGAAAAGTTGTTTTGCTACAACTTCTGGCTTTTTTTCCGCCACCATAGCTAGCAGGACTATTTATAACATAATTAATATGCTTTAAATCACAGAGATAACAGCGATTCGTTTTCTATTTCTTTCATCGTTACTTCCTTCATCATTCCTATTTTCTTCATCATTTTCTGATATGCTTTTTGAGAAAATGACATTTATGCTTGGTTGTTTATTTAAATAATAATTACAGTTTTTACTTTGAAAATGTCTTTGAAAATTAGCGACTTGATATATAGCACCAAACGAAACAGTTTTGCCACATTTACAAAGAACTTTTTTAGTACTAATAAATTTTTGAAAGATATCAAAAGAGGTAAGGCGGCTTTGACGAGAAGCGACATTATTTTTAAAATCAAGATCAGAAAAAATTTCGAATCAAATGATAATCGGGAACCTATATATATAACTGCGAATCAAACTAATGGGCGATTACTTTTTTTGTAATATGTATGTGCGAATCTGCGGGTAACCAATTTTTTTTTGCGAATCTAATAAAAACAGGGGACTATATATATCTACTACTAATTCGAATCCAGCCACATTATTTGCGGGGATATATAGTAAAGATTTCCCGATCCTACCGTACCGTAGTGGCCGATATTATATTGAATTTAAAATATTAATATTTTTAATGAATAAGACCTTTTTCGCTTAATAACTCTTGTCAGAATTATGGTGCAAATCCAAATTAACATAATCATTGGACTCGGATGTTCCGTGTTCGAATCCTTGGCTTTTAAAAATTAACGTAAAAAAAATATATTCAGCTATTTTTAGAAGTGATTTCTTTTAAAATGGACAATTTGTCTTGATAATGAGGAACTTTATAATTTATGTTAAATGATTTGTTCTTTCACTCTATTACTTTGCCAAGTTCAATAAGGACAAATATATTAGATTCCATGCGTTAGTTAGACCAATATATTTTTTTTAAGATGAATGGAATTACGTATAGATTTGGTCAACGCTTTATCAAGTAAACACCGAAACACGCTAATATAATTATTTTTTTTTTTGTAGATGAATCAAAATTTCGACTTTTAAGATTTCTTTTAAGAATAAAAAAAAAAATATGTATTTATTTATAAGTTGCAAAAAAAAAAAAATTTTTATATATCAAAAAAAAAATCGGCTAACAAAATATCAGAAAACTTATAAAATCTAATTGTTGTGGAGAAAAAATATCCGAATTTAAATAAATTAAACCTTGTCATAAATTTCAGATTTTGTGTATGTTGCTAATTAAATACAGAATTATCCAACAATGATTTTAGGAATGGAAATTAAAAGAAAGATAGAATTCTGTGGTAAGTAGTACGTTGAACGGTTGTTCGTAGGATAATGTTGATTTTTGTAGGCCAGCTGATTGGTATTAATGTTTTGATTTTTTGAAGAATGTACGTCATTAAAATAAAATATCGCAATAAGCGGATGTCAATATCAAAGAGGTGTGTATAGCTGATATATATATATATGTTTTTATCTTACATATCTGTCTAAACATGATATTGTCATTATGTACTTTGATGTATAATGACGACACGAAATGTAATCGTTCTATTGATCCAGGAGAAAACATCATGTGGATTTCAATATCATTTCAAAAGTAATCAATCGGATCAAATAATCAACTTTAGAAAGGTTTGGATTTTTTTCTTTTGTTTCACAAAGTTCCTCTTTCTTGACATTTTAGAATTTTTTAAAAATTTTTTTCCGTACTCCGATTATGATAATTTTATGACCCGGTATATCAAATATATGGGTTAATATAATCGTTCTGGTGACATTGATGCATAAATTGATTAATATTTTTTTTTTGGAACGTTAATTCCATTTAACATTCAAAGTTAAATCACGACAAATTGTCAATCAGGATGATTCAGAATTTTCTTACACAGAAACGAGTTCACTTTTTTTGATAATTAAAGTTTAGATGTTATTTCTTCACTCAGGTTTTACTTAGAAATTTTGAAACTCTTATAATACGAATATATAAAATATTATTTTGATGTTTTTTTTAAAAAAAGGAAACTACAATTATAATAAATCGACAATAGCAGTCATCTCTTTTACTGTAACTGCTTCTACCATAATCCTTTTTCAAATATACTTTTGGAACGACGAATTCTATTTTTAAAAGTTAATAATCAGAGTTTATACCCGATTAACGATATAATATCCTTTACACGATAGCTATACCTACTGGGTAGCAAATTTATATGTATTTATTTATCCGTTACTAGGAAATTTTGCAGTAAAAATTAACTATTGATTATACTATAATGGACAGAAAGATTTGCATTTTCCAAAATTCTTTTAATTTATTTGTAATCTCAATATTATTATTCAGGTATAATAGTAATAGTTTAATATTTAATTATTTTTTTAAAATCTTTTAAAATGAAAAAAAACCAAGCGAAAGAAAATTAAGATTCAACAATAAAATATCTATATTTATACTCACGATATACTATAAAACACTTACTTTGTGTAAATGGCGTGATTTTTTTTCCTGATAAATTCACGGGTGGTGTTTATTTAAAAAGATGGCTAAAAAGTCTATCAATATTGGAATAAAAAGTCTATCATTATTAGTTAAAATAAGTATATTAAAGGACTTTATGGTACGGATTCCGTGAGATAAATCAGTTATTTCACGGAGTCACTGGAATATCATGATTTTCACGGCTGCAAAATCATTGATATTCACAGTTCTTCGTGAAATAACTATTACATATCCTGGCTAATTGGAATAGAAAATTTTATTGAACTCAATAAATACTATAATGATTAAATAACAAATTGATTGTAAAAATTTTTATATCTTAAAAAAAAAAATCAAACAATTATTTTAATATGAACGAACATGATCGGCCTATCGGCCGATCATTTATCCGATTCTAGTAAAATTTTACTTGTGTGACCCACCACTAGGTGACACGTATAACAATATTTATTATTGGAAAGTTACAAAAATTACTCACGTGTGTAACATATTTTAAGGAGAATGTCATCTTTGCACTACTTTGGGTATATTTGTATAAATAGGACTTGAGATTAACATTTATCACCTTTCGCTCATTTCTTTCTTTGTGGTCTATTAAGTTAAAGATTCCTACTGAGCATTTATTAGTTAGTTTAACTCGACGTTCTAAATTCCAATTGATTAAATTATTGCTTAACGGCCTTTTGAAAACTATTGTTTATTTCACCTTCAACTCCCGATTTCACATAAAAAACGTTAAAATTTTTTTTCAATACAACCTTAAAAACTGCGCCACGAAAACCAAGGAAAAAGGCCCTGCGCAGAACAAATTTACAAACGCCAAAACGCCAATTATGCATAACATGAACACAAACACCAATATGACATTGGGAGTCTTCACAAAAAACGTGATTGAGATTGAGATTGAAATTTAATATAGAATTTCAATCTTACTAACATATTAAGATTGAAAATTCTATATGAAATCTCAATCTCAATCTCAATCACGTTTTTTGTGAAGGCCCCCATTATTATAGTCACATCACGAGGATGACCATTTCTATGGTCCTCAAGACCTTAAGATTCTCCCGGAGGCTATCGGTTCTGGAGGATTCTCTTCTGTTTATGTTGCACATTGGAAGAATACACCAGTAAAGTATGCGATTAAAAAATTTAAAGAAACTTCTAAGGAAGAAGAAATCAATAACGAAGTACGTTACTGAAATGGTTTTTTGTTTACACATCTTTTTTTATGGTACTTATAAATTTTTTTTCAAGATTAAAATTATGAAAATAGCTTCTCATCATCCAAATATCATTCGATTTTATGGAATTACGAAATTGCAATGTAAAATAATAATTATATAATTAATGATTTATTCTTTTATTTTTTATTTTCATTACTTATTGTTTAATTTTTTAGACGAAAAAAAATATTCGCTTATTCTTGAAAATGCGGACAATGGAACACTAAGAGATTATTTAAGGAATGATGCTATAACTTTTAAATGGAAGGAACAATTAAAATTTGCCAAGGAGATTGCAAGTGCGATTTTATGGTTACATGATGATAAGGGAATCGTACACCGTGATCTTGTGAGTATGCTAATACTGACTATAATTTATTAATTTGAACTAATTCATTATATTGTGGAGTTAACATATTCTCCTTTCTCCTTTTAGCACCCCAATAATGTCTTAATTCATCAAAATACGATTAAATTGGCAGATTTCGGCCGTTCATCTCTAAAAGGAACGGATTGTTATAATACTGAAGTATGGGGTGTATTGCTTTATGTGGATCCTAAAGCGCTTAATCGAAACATTCCATATAAGATCAACGAGAAATCTGATATATATAATTTGGGATTTTTATTCTGGGAGTTAACTAGCCGCAAGCCACCTTTTGATGATCTTGAAAATGATTATATTACATGTAAAATACTAAGTGGTAAGAGAGAAGAACCTGTTTTGGACACGAATGTTAAATTTATTGAACTTTATCAAAGTAAGTATAAAATTTATTACTTCGCAATTAATCCTTTGGCAATTATACAATTTATTTTTCTTGTCGCAATCTAATTTTATACTATTGAATAGAATGTTGGAAACACGAACCAGATGAACGACCAAATATTTCTCAAGTAAACTCAGAACTTAATAGTATTGATTCTAAAAACAATAACGCATCTATTGTTCCTTATGAAGGAGAAAAAAATGTACATTCCTGTCAAATTGATGTAAACAAGATTTGTCAACAAGAATAGATTATTTTTTCTTTGATATTTCGTTGTCATTATAACTACTCCTCCTTTTCAAATAGTGTTTATTTTTTTTTTTATTTTCACGAACGTTTACATTTATTTCTTTTTAGAGTAAAATAAAAGCTAAATTTTTATTATCTAATAATACACTGATTGTGCGAAAGCGCACGATGTTTTTGCATTAGATATAGTAGGTATTTCTATTCATATGAATCTATGCTATTGGATGCACAACAATCTTTTTAAATTAATCTACAGTCAATATACTGTTCCGTTAAATGAAAAAAGCGGATCTCACTTTGGTGAAACATATGTCCCTCATTTAAATGAATTAACTCGAATGATATTAACGGTAAAGCAATTTTGCTTCATATCATTCACTCTTGCCACTCTTCCTTTCGTATAACAAATAAATTATATGATCTCTAAAGGTGCCCAATATTTTCGAGTCTGTGTAATTTAACTGGTTCTTAGTGTCATTTAAATCGTTTATCACAGTTTTCGTTAATGAGAAAGTATTCAGTTATTTGAAACTTCCATCTGATAATTTCGGTGAAATCCAGATTACCATCGTAAAACCTTTATAAAAGTTCTGTAGTAAATTAAAGTACTCTTTTCAAGTAATTTACTTTAAGTTTATTTTATTTTCCTTCGAGCGAGAATTGAACAAAAAGTGGTTCTTT
Source organism: Oehlia diaphana (assembly GCA_003833135.1). NCBI lineage: Eukaryota > Fungi > Glomeromycota > Glomeromycetes > Glomerales > Glomeraceae > Oehlia > Oehlia diaphana. The sequence goes on from QZLH01000022.1 coordinate 197,456, forward strand.
TTGACATGTGTACTAGATATTATCACTTTGAATATCGTATATATCTTTAAGAAAGAACTAAGAACTAATGAAAATCATAGAAGAAAAGAGAAAACTTTTTCAAAACTTTAAAACGAAAAAAAAAATACAAACTAAATTTTTTCGTTATTTTTCTAAAAATTTGCACTAGATAGGGTAAATTTTTGTGATTTTTAGTGGTATGGAGTATATACAGATAAAAAATAATTTGAGTTGCAACCGGAACAGAGCAATAATACGAATTTCAAATTCAAATTAAGACGTTAAACGCGTAAAGTCGGTCAATTTTTTCATAATAATTTAAATCCTTTTAAAAAAAAATCTCATAACGGACTCAGAAAAATTTTAAATAGATTTTAAATCCCAAACTTTCTACTAAATGAAATTTCCAAATACTGAGTAAAAATTTTTTTTTAATTAAAAGTTCGAAAAAAAAAGACGTTATAAAATTATTAAAATTATTAGTAAAGATTCAGGGCCTCGGGACGACATCACTCGTGAGGTTTTTTTTTTCACCAATACGGTACGAGTATTTATTTACATACAGTATTTACTGTATATATAAATAATTGAATAATTAAAATTGAAGTAGATCGGAAGAAGGGTGTGATAGGCTGATAAGTCCTTCAATTCTGGTACTAAACAATGCGGAGTATTTACTAATAATAATTATTCAAACCTAATTTTTTTATATAAACTAGGATTCACCTGTTAACTACGTTAACAGTTAATGTTTAAATACATTAAATAAATATAAGATTTTTATTGAAAAATTTCTAGATAAACAACATTGTAAGTATAACTTGCTTTATCTAAATACTGCATTTATAGAAATCAAACAATTTGTTTTTAAATAAACTGTGCATACAATATCTCCATGATACGGCCTACCATATAAAAAGATCCTAAAATGGTGCATTTCATCAGCAGGCCAAAAAAACCCCCCAAATACAGTAGTACCTTATAATCTGCATATAGTTTTCAT
>QZLH01000022.1:215065-246517 GCA_003833135.1 Oehlia diaphana
AAATGTGGCTATGTTGAATATTTTCAAATAAACATCAAAATAAAATTTGCTTCTTTGTTGAATTTGGTAATTTTCTTAAACAAAGCAATGTTATTTGGTATAATTTGTTGATTTACCCAGATATGACTCAAGAACAAAGTGACATGGTAAAAAAAAAGAGTTGAAATTATTGGAACTAAATATATGATTTGTAATAAAAAAAAAATTTTTTAAAATAAAAAATATATACAGTATATATATATATTACGGGGAGTTCCTAAATTTACTCAGATCTAATTCAGGAGTTTATTTATTTCATTGTTAAAAACGGATGATAAAAGGAACGATACTATATAAAATAAATTACCGTATAGTAAAACAAAATTTTATTGTTGGACACGGGACAAAGAAAAAAAAAAACCAACCAACCAATCAACCAAACTAACTTAACCGGATTTAAACCATATATTGATTGACATGATGCAATGGGCTTAGATTTAATTTACTCTAAATTTGGTAATGCTTCATTCTATTTAACATAACAAAGTTAAATAACAACAAATCACTAATCGAGATGATTCAAGTTTTTATTATTCTGAATTAGAATCGATAAATTCTAAATATAAGATTTTTCTTTACTCAGGTCTATAGTAAAATGATTAAATTTTGGATTAGTCATTGATTTTCATTTAAAGTTCACAATCATATTATTTTAAAAGACTTTTTTTAAAAAGGAAATTATAACTACATAAGCCAGAAACAAATTGATGATAAAAGTCCATCCCTTTGTTGCACCTGTCTTTGCTGTGATCCTTCAATAATATGATTTTATCTGTTATCATCATAAGCAGATAACAAAAGGAATGCATAATAAAATAATTTTTTTTTGAACCTTAATTGATTTTTTTTTTCGAACGAAAAATTCCATTTAATTAAAGTGTTAAACAATAATCTAGAAATTGCTATTAAAATTTACTCAGATTTTAACTCGTGATAATAAAATTCGTTTGTACCATTAATTTTTTTCGTACTTGATTATTGATTGACGTTACTAAGTTACATCCAAATTTAGTAATTTAATCATATAACGGATATTTAACTCCTTTCAAGTATCAATTAAATTAAAAATTTTTTCCGTAGAGAATAATTTCTCATGCATAAATGATTTGATTAATTCGATATGAAAAAAATTTTAAAAAAAAATTTCTTAACGACAAATTACCATCATATTTTAATATAACGAAAAAGACTTGGAAATAAAAATTTTAAAAAAAAATTTCTTAGCGACAAATTACCATCATATTCTAATATAACGAAAAAGACTTGGAAATCAATAATATATCAGGAAATTATGCATATTTTATTATAAACAATTACTTTGTAGGATTTTTTTTTTCAAGGAATACATATATTATTCATATATTATTACTTTTCTTTATGGAGAAATTATTTTGTAAGAAAACAATACAAACCGAATAATCTTATTGAAAATTGAGATATAGTTTCACTATGCATAAATAAATTATATATTGAATAATATAATTATTCATTAATATTGGGGAATTCTATTTATTCATTATTAAAAGTTTCAATTAATTTTAATTTAGGTATTTAATCGTGAGACAATTATTGTGTGACAATTAAAGCGATCATACAATATTTTTGCGCCAAATATCAAATGTGGCTATGTTGTATATTTTTCATAAATAAACATCAAAATAAAATTTGCTTCTTTGCTGAATTTGGTAATTTTCTTAACAAAACAATGTTATTTGGTATAATTTGTTGATTTACTCAGATATGACTCGGGAATAAAGTGACATGGCAAAAAAAAAGAGTGAAATCATTATATATTATATGATTTGTAATAAAATAAATAAAAAATTATTTTTTAAAAATAAAAATAAAAAATATTTTTTACGAGGAGTATTCCTAAATTTACTCAGATCTAATTCAGGAGTTTATTTTTTTCATTGTTAAAAACGGATGATAAAAGGAACGATAATATATAAAATAAATTACCGTATAGTAAAACAAAAATATTGTTATATGATTGATTGTTGGACACAGGACAAGGAAAAAAAAACCAACCAACCAATCAACCAAACTAACTTAACCGGATTTAATAAAATTCTAAACCATATATTGATTGACATGATGCAATGGGCTTAGATTTAATTTACTCTCCGAATTAGATTCTAAATTCTAGATTTTTCTTTACTCAGGTCTATTAAAATTTTGGAATAGTCATTGGTTTTCATTTATCAATTAAAAAGTTCACTTACAAATTACAATCATATTATTTTAAAAGACTTTTTTAAAAAGGAAATTATAACTACACAAGCCAGAAACAAATTGATGATAAAAGTTCTTCTCTTTGTTGCACCTGCCTCCGCTGTGATCCTTCAATAATATGATGTTATCTGTTATTATCAAAAACAGATAATAAAAGGAATGCATAATAAAGAAATTTCTTTTGAACCTTAATTGTTTTTTTTTCGGACGAAAAATTCCATTTAGGTTAAACAATAATCGGGAAATCTTTATTTACTCAGATTGATAACAAAATCCGTTATAGCATTAAATTTTTTTCGTACTTGATTAGTGCATGATTGGCGTTACTAAAGTTACATCCAAAATTTAGTAATTTAATCATATAACGGATATTTAACTCCTTTCAAGTTTCAATTAAATTAAAAATTTTTTTGGTAGAGAATAATTTCTCATGTATAATAATTTGGTTGATTCGACATGAAAAAAATTTTTTTAAAAAAAAATTTTTCAAAGACAAATTACCATCATACTATTTGCTATAATCGGAACTTCTTAATTTTACTCGGAATATAACGAAAAAAAAAAGAGTTGGAATTCAATAATATATCAGGAAATTATGTATATGATCCGAAAAAAAAATTTATTATAAAAAAAATCGATTTGTATGATTTTTTTTTTTTAAAGGAATACATATATTATTCATATATTATTAATTATTTATTTTAATAATATTTATTCTTTTACGATTTTCATTAGTATATTCTTTCTTTATGGGGCAATTATTTTGAAAGAAAACAATAAAAAATGATATAGTTTCACAATACATAAATAACTGAATAATAATATAATTATTCATGAATTCTATCAATCATTATTATAATTACAATTAATTCGGCTTAATGATATTCGATATAATTCGATCTAATTTATTACTCTTACTCAGATATGATTGGGGAACAAAGTGACATAACAATCCGAATTGTGAAATTAACATATTAGAAACTAAATATGTTTTTATAATAAAATAAATAAAAAATTATTTTTAGGAAAAAATATATAGATACAGTATATATAGATATATACTATCGGGTTTTAAAAAATATTATGGCTTAGATTTAGTTTACTCTAAATTTGGTAATGTTAATGGGTTATGGATGATCCACATGTTGGACTCATCCGAATTGTAATTTATTGACCATCTCTAATTTTATTAGAGATTCGGTCGGAGTAAAATTTAATGCGATTTTTCTTTACTCAGGTCTAGTACCGGCCTAACTTAAGGACAAATGATAACAGTTTATAGAAATAACGCATTAAATTTTTGGGCTCGTTATATATAATAAAAGTGTTACTTAATATTTCTAAATCTAGTTATAATGGGAAAAGACTTTTTAAAAAAGGAAATTATAACTATGCGAGCCGGAAATATGTTGATGATAAAAATCCATCCTTTTGTTGCACCTGCCTTTGCTGTGATCCTTCAATAATATGATTTTATCTGTTATCATCAAAAGCAGATAACAAAAGGAATGCATAATAAAGAAACTTTTTTTGAACCTTAATTGATATTTTTTTTTTTCGGACGAAAAATTCCATTTAATTAAAATGTTATACAATAATCTTGGAAATCAATTACTCAGATTTAACTCGTGATAATAAAATTCGTTGTAACATTGATTTTTTTCGTACTTAATTACTGATTGACGTTACTAAATTTAGTAATTTGATCATACAACGGATGTTTAACTCCTTTTCAAGTTTCAGTTAAATTAAAAATTTTTTCGATAGGGTCTCGTGCATAATGATTTGATTGATTTGATATAAAAAAAATTTTTAAAAAATTTTCTCTTAACGACAAACTACCATCATAATCAACTTGATCTAGATCAATTTCTTAATTTTATTCGGAATATAATGAAAAAAAAAAGAGTTGGAAATTAATATATTAGAAAAATTATATACTGTATACTGTATAATCCGAAAAAAAAAAATTGCTCAGTAGGATGTTTTTAAAAAGAAGATATATATTATTTATTTATTTTAATAAATTCTTCTACGATTTTCATTAGTATATCTTTTCTCTATGGGATAGAAAACAATAAAAAATGAATAATCTTATTGAAAAATGAGATATGGTTTCACAATGCATAAATAAACTTATGATAATAATTATTCGTGAATACATTATTATTTATTATAATTTGGTTTTAGTTATTTTAATTGTAGTGGAATGCAATTATTGTGTGACAATTAAGCGCCATGCGATATTTTTGCTCGTGAAGCTTGCGAATATATTTCCATAAATAAAAACTTGCATTTACATTTGACACAAAATAATTTTTAAAATAAAATTTGTTCAGAACAATGATATTCGGGATATTCGATCTACGGTAACTTGTCTCAGATATGACTCGGAATAATGAAATTGATAAGCAAAAAATAAATAAAATAAAATAATAAAAAAAAAAAAAAATATTTATCTGAGTTGAAAATTAATATATTGGAAATTAATAATAATAAAAAAAAATTATAAAAAGTCGCTCTAGAGAATTTTTAATAAAAAAAATATTCATTATTTTTTTTTTTTCTTTAAATAATTTTCTTCTATGATTTTCATTAGTTAATATACTTTTCCTTTATAGAGAAATTATTTGAGAGAACAAAAAAAAAAAAAAAAAAAGATATACGCTTATTAAGACATGAGATATACTTATTAAGTGTTGCTTACAAAAAATAATAATTATAAAATAATTCAGCTTTCTTAAAAGTTATCTATTATATTTCTAAATTTATTTCCTATATTTTTTACGATAATAATTCACAAGCCCAAATGGATCATATTTCGTCAAATGTTTTAAACAATTCTCGGGATAATCAACCTGATACTTCAACTCGTTTATACTATCCTACTATCGTCTCATCATCTTACGTCGCTCGTATTATTCGGAGACGTCGATATCAACGACATTTTAGATATAAAACACTTATACCAAATCGATTTATACAATTACCGACACAAATTTCGAATGATCCATTCACAAATCAATTTTTTAATGGGTCTACCTTTTAAAATTTGCGATTCCATTGGATTACGTCATGTGTGGACAGGAAATTCACGTGATTGATCATCAGAGAAAATTTCATTTGATTGGCAATAAGAAACCCATGTTCAACCCAGATTGTAAAACTTTTTAACACGAATAAGTTATTTCTTTCTCCTGTTACTATAACATACATGATGTCTATTTTAAAATATTATATAAGCAAATAATATATCCTTTTATGAATGAACGATTATGGAATTTATTTTATTATTTCTTTTACAAATAGCAATTAATATTTATGTATATATATTATAGTACTTTCTCTCAAGCTTTCGTTAAACCTATGATATAAACTTTATGTAAACTTTTAATTTATTTATAGTATAAAAGAGTTTATGCGATACACTGCAGTCGCTCGATTAGGTATAAAATTTCGTTTTGGTTTAAATTTTATTATTGTTTGGATTTAATTACGCCCTTTTTTCTTTGATAATTATTTTTAAAAGATACAAAGATACATGAGTTCAAATGTATGAAAGAGTTTTCTTATAAGATGATAAGTTTTAAAAATTACTATCCTACTGAAAAAAAAAGAAACAATACCTGTATTACCAAATTTTATTATATTGTAAGCATTTTATTTTTAGTAAAGGTAAAAGTTTGAATTAAATAAATAATATGATTATTTAAATAGGAATTATTGTTTGCAGCGATTGTAACAATTAGAGGACAAATTTAAAATTAGTCTTATGGGTGGAAAGGCTTCTGATTGGCTAATTTTAAAAAATTTAAGAATCACATGATTTTTAACCAATTATGTTTATATTTAAGAATCATTTTAAACACAATAAATGAAAAAAAATAAATAAATAATTGAATAGTATAATGTATTTATATTTTATTAAACTCAATCAATTTAATTTAAAATCTAAATTGGTAAATTGCAATTAAACATAAACAGTTAATAAATGAATATCTTAAATAGATTTTTTTCCTAAATCACATTCATATCCTTATCCTAAACGGTGCGTTCAAAAAAGTTCGCGGTAAAACTTCATATCCTGCAAATCGAATTCCATGGTAAAATTGAGTTTTCTTTATATAGCCATGATCAGACGAACATTGACATGGTACATATCCTCCGGACAATTACTATGTATTTATATATTCAGTGACGATAATAAATAGGATTTTTATCATATTAGTCAAATTTTATTACTTTGGTAAATATTTATGAGAATACGAGATGATCCAAATTTGTAGTATTCATGACAATGGTTGCATCAGAAAGACTCGTAGGTTACAGAGAGGATAATATTTGATTCAAATGTATATTTAATAATATTTTTTTTTTCTTTAATGTACACGTGGTATGTTTCATCAAAATAACACCATTAACATGATGACTACCCACCGGCCAGCAAATGTGTACATTTAAAAGATGTATTAATATTATCAATGAACTATAATATTTATCCATGTTACAATTGCGGCGAATCGGTAGATCATGGGTATGATTACGAAACCAGAGAAAGTAATTTAGTGAAACTGAGTGGAGCTCACATGCACGGATTAATTTGTTCGTATAGTAAAATTGGGCGAAGCCCAAATTTTTGCTTTATATATACATATATATATTGCCAGTTTCACTAATCGCAAAAATGAAGCGATTAAAAGAATTCAAAACATACTTCTCCCTTGGATTACAGACCAGATGGGTTATTAATAAAGAAATTCTGACAACATTGCAATTTAATGTATAACATTTATGTCAATGGAAGGATTATTTTTATGTTACTCAACTTAGGACATATCAATTTTAGTACGCCCAAAAAATAATATAATCCGAAAATTATAATATTTTCAAAAAAAAATGAATCTGAGTACGCATTCTTTGAGTACCCAAGGTTATGGCTGACTTATTTCATCATATTTATAACAAAATCTTTACGGTATAATATGCATAATTTATGTCAGTAGAGATTTCTTTCATGTTTTTCACATATCCTTTCACGCAGCACAGACTAATTGATAACAGTCACGTGCCGGGAGTTATTAACTCTGTCCTGAAGTTCTGATTTTTTTTTATAAAAACTTTTCAAATTTTCAATATTTGATTAATATATCTGCATAATGTTTCGACACTTATTTGCGAATGTTCGGACCCCAGCGTTTTCACAAAATTCGCAGAACCCCAACGACTGGTATTTACACAACTCATACGGGTGACGCTATAAGCCCGTTTTGAACCAAAAAATCAACTATACGTTAAAAGAATTTCTGGCTGAATACGAAAAGAGATCAAACAGAGCAAGTGAAGGAATAGAAAAATCCATAAATGCAAGTATTTCATTTTTATTTCTCTTTAAAAATCTGAATAAGTTAGCAAATTTAATCTAACAGATTTTGTAATTTATGAAGAATAAATTCGAATTCCGTGTTACTTTATCTTGTTGTGGGTGCTGTAATTATCGACGGGACGAAATCATTTGTCGAGAAAATTTACTTTAAAGAACAATCTACCCAGTTAACCTGATTAGTAGCACATTATCTTTTCCGTAGTAATACGTTCAATCTTTTTAACTCTGCTTGATTTCTCAATTTGATTTTTTTTTCTTTTTTAATTGTTGTATTATTTTTTTTTTTACTTTTATTATTTACATTATAGTGCTGACAAGTGACAACTGCAAAATTATCTTATCTAAAAAATATATTTCGCTCATATCTATTTGATTTTAACATGTGTATGTCAATTAAGGTTAATATATGATCATTCGGATTGAATAAAATAGTGAACTGGTGAAATAGGCGAAATCCTGAAAGCATGACATGGGATTTATCAACATTATTATATTTTACAATATGATGAAGTAAGCGAAATATATTGTAAGTATCATAAATTTAATTAATGCAGTTAAAAATAAATTACATTGCGCAGCATAGAATACATGACGACGCTCTCTTGAAGAGATGTAACTGTTCAAGTTATTATATCACTAAGTTGGTGACATTATCAGAATATAAAATGAATTTAAAAACTTGAGTAGAGCGGATCAAATTCAGTCATAGGTTCTCATGAATAGGATTTATCATGATCTTTCCAAGAAACAGTGAAAGAAAGATCACAAGTTCAGGAAACGTAAATCCTAATTCCCATCAGCATTTAATTATAAGATATTTGCCTGAATGGTAAAAGCCTCAGGACCTTTTGCGTAACAGAATTTATGTCATCTAATATCTTCTATTACCTAGAATTTAAAAATTAATAGCCATAAAACTCTCACAACAAAATATTTCAATTTGGTCGAATCCTCCTGACCAAGACCCGTTTCAATTTTTGCGAATAACAAAATCACTACCATAGTCGACGAATTTAATTATATTAAAATAAACCCTCAAGCAGAAAATGGAAAAGGTAATTCTAATTTGATAAATTAATTACTAATAATTATATATTTATTTAAATATAATATTTAATATTAAATTTTAGGTTCTTTCATAAGTTCTGTAAAATTGTAAAAAAAGCAAAATAAATGTATAATGTATATATATATATATTATTTATATATATATAAATATAATAATTTATAATAAAAACAAAAAATTTTTTATTTAATAGTTACAATAAAAAATTTGGCGTTTCAAATATGCGCGTGGAAAAATAAAATAATCTTACCATATTAAAATTGATGAAATTGGGCAAGTAAGTAAATAAATCATCGATAAAGATTATGGGTGTGAAAATATCTCAAAAGTAAATTTATTTTACTGAAATTTCGTGATTTGAAATTCAAATTTGAAAATTAAATTCTCTGGTTTTTTTTAGTTTACGAAATGCAACAATCACTGATGTATATTAATGGAGTTTACGGTTCTTATAAAATGATTTGATCTGTCCCGATGATTTGTGATTAAAGTTGCGTTCTATCTATCTTGTCCTATACTCTAATTGTATAAAAATGTAATTGAATATGCAAACAATGGCAGTTTAGTAATAATAGATAACAATGATTTGGAATGAAAAATAGAGAATTTTATACAGGATTGAAGTAGAGCTTAATAATATTCATTGAAGTCAAGGATTTTTGCTTTTAGTTCTAGACTTAACGCTCTATCTTTATCAATGACTTTAATATTTTGAGATATTATTGTAGTTAGAGTTTCGTAAAGAAGCATTTTTTTTTGATATCCTATGAGTAGCATATATATTCAATACTTACCTTTCAAATCAAATATGTAACATATCGTATGCACTATGTTAAATGTATTAATTTAAGAAAAACAAACATCTTTTTTTTCATTTATTTCCTAGTATTTGAACTAATCACCATAGACTAATTAAGCGATATAATAATTTTCTATACTGCTATACATTTTACATTACAATAGAGTTCACTCGATATGTTTCAAAAATAATTTTAGTCCTTATAATGTTTTTAGAAATATTGAAAAAAAAGTCCATAAATTAACATTGATAATTTAATTAAGAATATCATTCTTTTATTTAAATTGATGCCATTCGAGATGTTCCAACTGCGGCTTGTCAACTTTTAAATCTTTATTTATATATTATAATGAAAAATGATTACATAATAAAATATATAAAAAATACAGACAATAAATAATAATAATATAAATTAAAAAAAAAAATTTAGTTACTAAAGTTATTAAAATCAAATGAATCATTTAAATCAAAAGTATTTTGAGAGTAAGTTTGCGAGTTTCCAGTAACGATATTTGGGTTTGAGTCTTGTGGAAATAAATTTTGTAAATCCAAATTAGCTAAATTTACAGAATTAGGTATAACGACAATTCTAAACCCGGGAATATTAAGTCTAAAGATTTCAGAATTATTCGGTTGAGGAGAATTAACTGAAGAGTAGTTATTTTGGAATTGAATATCATCAAATGGAGAGTTATACTGCGGCGCGTAATATGATGCAGTGAACGTAGGATCATCGTATTGAGCTGAAGTACCAAGTTGATTATCCATAAGAGAGGAGGACTCTTCGTAATTGCCAGTTGTGTAAGTTGTCGTATCTGAAGGGTCGCGAGAAATATTAAAGTTATTATTATATGGAACATTTGGAGTATATTCCATTTGATTATGTTCTATTTGGTTATGTTCCATTCGAGTATGCTCCATTTGGATCACATTTGTTGGTTGTTGTAAATGATTGTTTTCATTAATAATAATTTCAGTAAAATCCAAATCGAATCCATGAGCCATCGTAAAAACTTTTTGAACTATAAAAAATTTTGAAGTTTATTATTTTTTTTCTTCAAAGTGATAATTAAACCAAATATGTATATTAGATATGTTATAAAACTATATTTATCTTAAGAGAGAAACTTTTATATTTTTAATGTTCAAAGAATAAGGCCTTTTAAATAGATTTTTTTATTTTATTTTTATTAAACAAAACAGTAATAGTTAGTGAATACAAAAATTTATGAACAAAAAGTAGATCGAACTATAAATAATATCATTTAATAAATATATCACATAATAATATTATCGATACCTTCCCCTATTTGGTTATTCCTACTTCAAAAAAAAATATTTTAGTTCACGATTATGATGTAATAAATGTAATAAAACAAATGTATGTAGTAAAAATAGTTTGACAACAATAAATAATAATTTTAATTCAATGATTCGTAATGAAAAGATGTAAATTTATACAAGGGATTTTTAGTTCTAGATCTTTAGAGATATTATTATAGTTAAAGAAGCATTTTTTTTTAATATCCTATGAGTAGTATATTTCAATACCTCATAAAGAGATTAAATATCAAATGACGACTAACGTTACACTCTTTTTTTAATAAAATATTATATTGGTTACCCTTTCTTAAATGCATTAATTTTAAGATGATAGATAGATTTTTCAAAATTATTTTCAAAAATTATTTCAATTCATTTTAATAAAAAATGTAGAAATGTTAATAATAATTATTTTAAGTCGCAATTGCTATTATAAATACATATACATTCTTGTGTTTTTCTTTCAAAATATAGATAAAAAATTAATTTTTTCCTATTCTCCGACATGCAGGTTTGTTTAAAATTATGATAAATTTTAGGAGGTAAAATTCTCACATTGAATTGTGGTCTCTTTAAAAACATTTGATTAATGATATTTAAGTACCAGATTCTCTTGTAAAAATAAAGGACATCATGAATGACATTTCTTATGATAATTAAATTATCAGTTTCATATAATAATTTATGGACTTTTCAATATTTCTAAAGTTTAAAATATTAAAGGACTAAAATTATGTATATATCATCTGTTAGGTTTGATCTACAGTTTGGACAATGAAAAATTGTAAATAAAATACACTTTTCAATGGAGTTATTCCGTTCAAGCAGGTTGGAATATGTATTTGTTGACACTCCACTATGGAAAAACAGCACGTCCTCGAACTTTTTAAACTAAAGGGAAAGAATAAGATACCTTAAAAGTCTACACCCAGAACTTGAATCATCATTGGGTCCTAAATGCGACTTAAACTTGCCATACATTTGCGATAATTGTCTTCATAGAGTTTTTTGCACGGCAAGTTTTCGAGTTTGACCAGTGGGAATGAACTAATTGATAGCTTCATACAGGAAACACAACTTTTTTCTCAATACGAACGGTATCCTGAATGGGTTCCACACAACTCTTTGTCCTAAATAAAAAAGATTGGTGAAGGTGGATTTGGTACGGTGGTTTCTACAATGTGGAGTTGGGGAATTAAATCATCTCTGGAAGAAGAGGATAAAGATTATAAGACGAGAAAAAAAGTATATCATTATCGAAATTGGTCCATGTACAGTTGCTCCAAAGAAACTGAAAGGTGAAATGGAATTTACGCAAGCATTTCTTTTAGAGGTACAAATTCCCTATAAATTATAATTATTATATATATGATGTTAATTTCTCTTATTACATATTTAGGTTCAAGCCCAGTTCGATTTTTGTCATTTGTACGAGATCACACAAGATCCCTCGACATTAGAATATATGTTTATAATGCGTTTGCACCACAAGGTGATCTTTGACGATATTTATTGCGAAATTTTGATAACCTTTTATTACCGAATAAGTTGGGTATAGCCCAAATCATATGTGCTGAACTTGAAAAAATTCATGCAAAAGGATGGGTCCATGGTGATCTCCATAGCGGAAACATTCTTTTACTAAACGAAGAAAATGCATTCATTTCCGACTTTGGAATGTGTTGACCAACTGATACAGTAGAAGCAAAAGACAAAGTGTATGGGATCATTTCCTATATTGCGTCAGAAATAATTCGTGGCCATCCATATTCTCAAGCAGGCGATATTTACAGCCTTGGAATTCTCTTATGGGAGTTAGCTTGTGGAATCATTGCATTTGCGGACCGTTCTCATGATGTAAATCTAATATTGGATATCTGCGATGGTCTTCGCTCACAAACATGCCATTACTCTCCTCTAGTATACAACGATATTATAAAGATGTGTTGGGATCCTGATCCTTCGAAACGACCATCCGCGAGTGAAATATTAATATCCATCGAAAGATTGTGCGAATTTAGGCGGTCAAAGGATGATCTTGAATATCCAAAGAGTGGAGATCAAATTGAACATGGTGATAATTATTTTAAGTTTCCGAAATTTTTTGATTCAAATGGTTATGGTTTAATAAAATATTTTGAAAGTAAAATTTGTCAGCAGTTGATAAATGCCCACAGAGCCTGTCGAATTTATATTAAAATGAAATGGAAACCGAATAAACCTATTCATTCAGAAGCAGTTTACACTAGCCGTTCATTTAGTTATAAGAGTTTGCAGGATGAGATTGATATCTTGCTAAGTCAAAAGTAATCGATCATCTATTGTTATTTTGTATCTCCATTACCGACAGTATCTTAATTAATATGCTGATATTTTATTATTGTGACTAAATGTCATCACTTTTGCGAAAAAAACGATAATGATAATCATATTAATAGTTTTTATGTCGTATAATGTAACCGCGTAATTTAATAACATATTTTTATTCTTATTGAGGATTTTGACGTAAAATTTTTTATTTGTCTGTAAACAATCTTTCTTGATATAAATGATACTTCGTAATATAGATCACTAAGAATAAAAATTGTGTGCATACCGCAAGCTTACAACAAACTATAATTCTAATGGTATTTGAGTTACGATGAGACTGTGATTTTCTTATTAAAACGCATAAAGACATTTCTCTCGAAATCGAAGAATTACTAGATATAATCCAAAACTTGCTAAAAAATAATCCAATTATGAAAAGTAGAAAATTTTTCGTGTTAACAATTATTTTCGAATAGAAAAACGACAGAATATAAACATGAAAACCATGCTTATGCTAAATTATACAAGTCAATTCCGAAATACCAATTAACCTATTTGTTTGATCAATATTTGGAGTCCATATGAAATGAATAGACATTCTACAAAATTACGTGGAACTGTAATGGTCACAATTGTACTCTCTTATATATGCACTAAAGATATAGGCTGTCTATCAAAATATTTCACTTCAATAAATTACTGAACCATAAATAAAATGAATGCCTGAAGCGAACGTGAAGTATAATATTATTCTGTGAACTACTATTTCGATTACAGATAAATTAAGACAGTATAGAACTGATACGATGTAGCCCATACCTAAGGCGTCTTCGGAGGATTCAAAATTCATGGTAAACTGCTAAAGCCACTGCTCTGTGAAATCATGCTAGGACTGCAAAGAAAAAATACAATTTTCGAGCCGTATATAACGAAAAAAAAATAGTTAATAAAATACAACTAATAATTGAGAAATGGACAAAGAAGTAGTACACTTTAATAACATATACCGGTTGTGATAGTGCCATAAAGGTAATCGAAATCATGATCATTTTTTTATTTAATTGTCTCAAACGAGCTCAAGCTAAATTGATATTATGAACGAAGCCTTCACGTATTAGTCGATGCACTTTGTCTTTCATAACACAAATAAGTTTCAGATACCCAGAATAAAATATAAATGTTAAATTTATTACATGAGAAATTCATACAAAGTGGCGATACATACGATCAGAATAATTTTCCAGTTCAGAGAGAGTCTTGTAGGAATGATGCTATTTAAGTCATAAAGCATCATAAACCAGAAAGATAATCCTCGCCTTGATCACATAATCGACTCATCCGGAATTTCAATTATTTCGTATTTTGCCTCATGATAAAATTATAAGATCCTTGGTAGTCAAACGTATTATTTTGCATTGATTATAGACTAAGACTAAAGACCCCTGAACTATTCTCAGTTCTACTAGTTTACAGAATGAACAATATTTCCTTCAGAAATACCCTCCAAGTATCTTTGTATCTTCTATGCAATTTATGAAATACTCATTATCGTCTTAAATTTGGATTCGAGGAGTGAATAACTGGAAAATGTATGTATCAGTGAGTCAATGCCGTATTTTGCCAAATTCTTCCTCAATGGATAAACTTATTCCAGTATTAAGAGACCGGATGTTGTTCTTTTCTTCATACCTTAATAAGTCGAAGATTTTTCGCTTGCCCAAACATTTATTTTCCAATATTCTCATTGCTCTTCGCTAAATTTCAAAGTTTTCTTTCTCATGCCAGAAACCGAACAAGTTCTTCGTTTAATTTTCTGCTAGCGTGTCTCGTTTCTATCGTTGCACGGCCATTGACTGGAGTAGATTTTTTTTTTTTTTTTTTAACGCATAACAACAACTTTATCAAGAGATAAGAAGATCAAAGGAGAATAGTACATTAACTATATAAAAGATCATTCAAATCTAATCTAGCTTAAATCAACCCGAAAGGAACCATCCCAAATTCCCAATCCTAAGATTTAGACGTAGCCAAACAAAACCAGATGGGCAATAATTGACTGGAGTAGTATTTTTTTCATACGTATATTTACGTTGTAATTCCCTTTTAGAAAAGTCTAAAATAAAAAGAAAAGAAGAAATTTATTTGTCTTTAAACTACAAAATGAATCAACTAGAAATCAAAAAAACTTGATAGTTACTCTTACATTTGTCAATTTATTGAACAAAAAAAATCCTTCTTTTGAAAAGATCATTCCAAATGGTTAGTTAATTTCGTTCAGAAGAATGAAGTAATTTTTTTATTTTTTTGTCCAGAATAGAAGTAACTTTTTTTGCTTCTACTTGAACTTTTATAGAAAGAAATTCTTTCATGATTTTGTTCCATTAAAAACCTTTTGCTACTTTCTATATTTTTTTTTCTTTGAATTATTGATTGATAGTTTTTTTCTATTACGAACAAAGATAAACTATCCCGTTCCCTTTGATTTTTTTTTGATTAGTCGACTAAAAAATTTACAGAAAAAAAATGTGGCAACTTCGAAAAAAGGGAGTATATAAAGTGGTACAATAATTACCTATGTACGTACAGTATATATCGTAGTACAGAGGATCCACCATTTTTTGTGTATCACGAATTTATAATATTTTTCTTTTGAGATTTTTCTGACATTTATAATTTATCGATAATAGAACGAACCTAATTGAAAATTTTAAACTCTGTCATTTACTTTGAATTAATTTTCTAAAAGAATTAAACCCCAAAGGTGAAAACCATATTTATACTGATGGTGATAATCTATGTGGCCAAATATATCAAAATACACGAAGTTCAATTTAGTTAATTCTCTGGTTTTTTTGGTTTACGGAGTGGTAACGATGTATTTGATGGAGGTGTTTCTTCCCTTTGAGCCATTAATTATATCTATCTTGTCCTAACTCCTAATGTCCTAATTATTACCTATCAAAATGGAGTATACATAAAACGGAATTTAATGCTACGCTTAAATAATAGTTTTTAATTTAATGATTTGGCCCTACTTCAAATGCATATATTGCCTGAAGTATATATAAATTTTAAATTTATACTAAATCATACATCAAATTATCAATATCTCAATAAATTATTCCATCACATATTTAACTGAACGGTATATACTACATACTATCAGCTATACATTTCATGATAAATAGATCTTTTTTGTTAATTTCAAAATAATTTAAATTATCTAAACTTTGGAAAATATTGAATAAGTCCCTATTTATATGGCATTGATAATTTAATAACAGAAATGTCATTCGCGGTTTTTTATTTTTATGACTCTAGTATTTGTCAAATGAGTGAAATGACAGAAGGTTTAATGTATAATTTTAGTTAGCATCGGGATAAGAATTCTATTTCATTACCGAAAATTCTGCTACACAATTCAAATACACTTACTTTAGTAAAAGTTCTAGAATCATGGCAAAGAGAATTGTATTTGGTACTTTAATTCCTAAAATTTAAACGAATCCGCATGTTAAAGAGTGGGTATATTGAAATTTTTTTTTTTTTTAGCTAGAGAGCAAAAACCACAAGAACGAATGAAATACATTAAATAATAACTGCGGCTTAAAATATTTAGTCAGATAAATAAAACTTTAATTAAACAATATAATGAAATTGATTACATAATAAAAATATTTAAATATCAAATTAGAGATAAAGAAAAGAATATTGTTTAGTTACTAAAAGTTATTAAAATCAAATGAATCATTTAACGTGCAAGCGCATAACTCCTAAAAGTTTGTACGTTAATATTGTACACCCTCTTAGCCCGTGTTACTCCCGTGATGCACATAGTTTAAGTAGAAAAAATTTTTTATGTTGGGTCTTTAGTTATACCAAAACAATCTGCAAGTGCTCCACTTTGCAAGCATTTATTATATCTATATTTTTTATAATTGAACTTATTTTGTTTTTAACAAGCTTTAACAATGCGAACGCACTTTCTTTGTTATTAAATTTTTTCCTTTGTTCTATGGGGAACATTATAAACAACTATTCCAGCGTCAATAAATGTCCGCACAACTATACAAAGTTAAAATAGAATTTTAAAGATAATTTATGGATTTTTTTTTTAAAGTTATTAACAACAAAATTTGACGTGAAAAAGATAATAATAATAATAATTTGTAGAATAAAATCATGAAGAACACTTAATTTCATAGTATGAAATTTCTTAGGAGAAAGCAAAATTTTTATTTTTAATTAAAAATGTCTTGTGGATAATAACACTTTAATACTCAATCTAATGGTAAGCTTGAACCTTCTTTAGAGTTAAAACTTTGCAATATTGGTTAAACTTATACAATAGTAATATATGTATGTGTTTAATATCTTCGATTAACAAAATTTTCAAATTGATTGAAATCAAAGGAAATATGAATACTCCTAATCAGGGCACTTTATCAGATTTTTACTATTAATAGATCGTTATCACAAATTTATAATATTTTCTTTTGTTTTAATAATTATAATTCATCAATAATAGAATGAACACAATTTAGAATGTTTAAACAAAATCCTAAAGCAGCAATAGAAAAAGGTAACTGAATTTGCTAAATGCTAATTACTGATAACATATTTTGCAGAATTTCCAACTAAAATATATTATTTTAATATCAAATTTTTATTAAATATAATAGATTTCTTCATAATTCTGCCAAGAAATAAAGAGGAACAATCCTGACGTTACTTAGAAATAATTTTTCTAAAAGAATTAGACCTAAAGATGGATGATGACAGGCAATCTTGTGGCTAAGTGACCAAATATATTAACAAAATACTCGAAGTTCAACTGGAAGTTTTATTGTATGCTGACAAGATGTTCACCAAATCATCGATGATGATAGTGAATGAGAAAATATTCCCAAAAGGTAAAAAATATTTCACTGAAATTTCGTGATCTGAAATTCAAGTTAAAAGTTAACCTAATTCTCCGATTTTTTTAGTTTACGATCACTGATGTATATTAATGGAGGTTGCGTTTCTTCTAAAATGATTTGATATTGTCCATTGATTTGTGATTCAAGATGCGTTCTATCTATCTTGTCATATATTCTAATTGTTAATATGCAAAAATGGTAGTTTAAGACAACGTTTAAATAATAAATAATTTTAATTCAATGATTCAGAATGAAATTATGTAAATTTTATATAGGATCGCAATAGAATTTAATAATATTCATTGAAGTCAAGGATTTTTACTTTTTAATTCTGGATCTAACG
Organism: Oehlia diaphana; assembly: GCA_003833135.1. NCBI lineage: Eukaryota > Fungi > Glomeromycota > Glomeromycetes > Glomerales > Glomeraceae > Oehlia > Oehlia diaphana. The sequence goes on from QZLH01000022.1 coordinate 233,486, forward strand.
CTCTTTATAATAACTTTAATATTTTGAGATATTATTATAGTTAGATAAAGAAACATTTTTTTTAATATCCTATGAGTAGTATATTTCAATACTATATAAAGAAAATAAATATCAACTGACGACTGATGTTACATCTTTTTTTTAATAAAATAACATAATGCATGAATTCAAGTTGATAGATTTTTCAATTATTTTCAAAATTATAATAATTCGATTCATTTTGATAAAAATGTAGAAATATCAACAACCAATTATTTTAAACCGCAGTTGCTATAAAATTACATATATCGTTCTTCCCAATTTCAATATGCAGGTTTGTTTAAAATTATGATAAATTTTAGGAGGTAAAGTTCCAAATTAAAAAATTCACATTGAATTGGCTGTCTTTAAAACATTTTGATATTTCAGATTAAAGATATTTGTAAAAATAAAGACATCATGAATGACATTTCTTAATTAAATTATCAATTTCATACAATAATTTATGGACTTTTTCAATATATCCAAAGTAGAACATAATAGATGGCTCTCTCATGATACGGTAAAATGTTAAAATGTAACTGTTTTAAATTTGAGAATTTAATTTCTTCAGCAACGTCAAATTGATTAGATAAATCCGATGGATCAGGATCGTCGCATATTGTTGTAACCCAATTTCCTAAACATTCGTAAAGTTGAGATGCTGTTGGTCTATTGGATGGGTCAGCATCTAAACATTGTATCATTAATCTTAAAGGATTAAAATTATTAACATATCACGTAAAATGCATATAAGCAGCGTATAAAAAAATTATTATATCTGTAATGATTAGTTCAAATAATAAGTCTGGTCTACTTAAGATAATAATATAACTTTATTTATAAAATGAATACATAATAAAATATATAAAAAATACAGATAATAATAATAAAAATATAAATTAGATAAAAAGAAATTTAGTTACTAAAAGTTATTAAAATTAAATGAATCATTTAAATCAAAGGTATTTTGAGAGTAAGTTTGCGAATTTTCAGTAACGATATTTGGGATTGAGTCTTGTGGAAACAAATTTTGTAAATCCAAATTATCTAAATTTACAGAATTAGGTATAACGATAATTTTAAATCCGGGAATATTAAGTCTAAAGATTTCAGAATTATCTGTTTGAGGAGAATTAACTGATGAGAAGTTATCTTGGAATTGAATATCATCAAGAGGGGAGTTATACTGCGGCGCGTGATACGATGTAGTGAACGTAGGATGATAGTATTGAGTTGAAGTACCAAGTTGATTATCCATAAAAGAGAACTCTTCGTAATTGCCAGTTGTCGTATCTGAAGGGTCGCGAGAAATATTAAAGTTATTATTATATGGAGCATTTGAAGTATGTTCCATTTGATTATGTTCCATTCGAGTATGATCCACTTGGTTCACATTTGTTGGTTGTTGTAAATGATTGTTTCCATCATTAATAATTTCAGTAAAATCCAAATCGAATCCATGAGCCATCGTAAAAACTTTTTTTGCACTATAAATAATTTTGAAGTTTATTTTTTTTCTTCAAAGCGATAATTGACCCAAATATGTATATTAGATATGTTATAACACTTTATATATCTTAAAAGAAATAACTATTGGAATTCGTAGAAGAAAATAATTTGGAGAGGAACTTTTAATTTTCAGAATGAAAAAAAATAAAAATTTCTTTTAAAAATTTGCCAAAGGGTATTTTTATACTGTATAATTTTTTTAACAACGCGTGAGTGACATTATTGTTGTTGAAATCTCTAGAATAAAAAACGCATGTGTAACTTTCGTAATCCGTTGAACGTAAATTTCTTGTATGACAAAATAATGACCGGTCAATGAAGATTTTTTTTTGCATTTCTTGCATTGTTTTTATCCAATATAAGTAATATTAAAAAAGCCTATGCATATATAAAATGTTTAAAGATTTTTCTTGCATTGTTTTTACTCAAATTTGGTCTTTGATTGTGGTTATTTCCCAAAAGAAAGAAAGAAAAAATTTTCATTCTGGGCGTTATCATCGCACTGTAAAAAAAATAATACGATTATTTTGATAATTTGATTACTTTCAAAATATCAAAAATAGTATCTAAACGTATTTTTTTTTTTAGTTATAAAAAATCTTGTAATACTACATTCTAAAAAAAAGAAAGAAAGAAAAAATTTTTTAAAGTATGTACAAAGTATATCCGGGTAATCATAGCTCGTGATACTCCCATCAGTCCCGTGATACGATACACATTAGAAATAAGTTCATTTATTATTTTAAACAAGGTTTTATGTTACCTTAACAATGTAATGTGAACGCACTTTCTTTTATAATTATATTTTCCCTTAGTGAAAAAGATAATAATGTTAATTATATTAGAAATAATAATTTATAGAATAAAATATGAACAATACTTACCAGTTAATTTCACTTAATTTCATAGTATGACTTATTTTTCTAATTTCTAATAATTTTTTGGGAGAAAGCAAAATATTTATTTTAATTAAAAATATGTCTTGTTACGTTGGAAAATAACTTTTCTCAAACTAATGGTAAGTTGAACCTTTCCTTAATATTAAAGCTTTATTTTGGATGCTCTTTTTCATTTTACGATATTGGTTAAACATACCCAACGGAAATATATGAAAATAATTTCATCACAAAATTTGCAATATGATTGAAAATCAAAAGAAATAATCCTTTAACCAATTTTTGTTAGTAATAGATCGTTGTCACGAATTTATAATATTTCTCTTTGAGATTTTTCTGACATTTATAATTTATCAATAATTTATCAATAATAGAACGAACCAAATAGAAAATTTAGAATGTTACAAAACTCTGTCATTTACTTTGAAATCCCAAAGGTGAACTATGTGGCCAAATATATCAAAAAAAATTTTCGAAGTTCAACAAGAAATTTTCTACATGCTTACGCGATGTTATCCAAATCATGATAATGATGATAGATGTGAAAATATTCCCAAAAGGTAAAAATATTTCACTAAATTTCATGATCTGAAATTCAAGTTAAAAGTTGAACTAATTCTCTGATTTTTTTTTTAGTTTACGATAACTGATGTATATTAATGGAGGTTATGTTTCTTCTAAAATGATTTGACATTGCACCTTTTTGAGCCATTTATCTGTGATTCAAGTTGCGTTCGATATAACTATCTTGTTCTATGCTCTAATTGTGAATATGCAAAAATGGTAGTTTAAGACAACGCTTAAATAATAATTAATTCTATGGTTTCGGAATGGAAAGTTGTAAATTTAATATAGGATTGCAGTAAAATTTAATAATATTCATTGAAGTCCAAGGATTTTTACTTTTAATTCTAGATCTAACGCTCTTTATTAATAACTTGAAATATTATTATTGTTAGATGAAGCATTTTTTTTTTATGAGAGTACTGAGTAGTATATTTCAATACCTCATAAAGAAATTAAATATCAAATGATGGCTGATGTTACATCTTTTTTTTTAATAAAGTAACATATAGATTTTTCAAATTTTGAAAAATTATTTTCAAAATTATAAACTTATTATAAGCCGCAGTTGCTATAAATACATATATATTCCTGTGATTTGCTTCCAAACTATAGATAAAAATAAAGTTTGTTTAAAATTATGATAAATTTTAGGAGGTAAAGTTTCAAACTAAAAATTTCACATTGAATTGTGCTGTCTTTAAAAACATTTGATTAATGATATTTAAATACCAGATTCTCTTGTAAAAATAAAAGACATCATTTAATGACATTTCTAATGATAATTAAATTATCAGTTTCTTATAATAATTTATGGACTTTTTAAAGTTTAAAATATTAAAGAAATAAAATTATTATTATCACCTGGCTACTAATTGGTATTTAGGATTTTTTTCTGCCAGTTATAAACTGATGATAAAAAAGTTACTATAATACTAATACATTTATCACATATAATGTACCATATAGTTCCGAAATTAAGCAACCCTTTTTATTATAGAGTTGCTTAATTTCGGGGTAGGTTTTTTTTTTTGAATAAAAATCTGAAAAATCTGAAAAATCTGAAGAAAACTGTGCATTTAAATGATCAAATAAATGATCTGTACAATATTGTGATCTATAAATCAGCCGCGCATTCTTGTTTCTCATGTTTCAGTTAAAATTCACTACACAGTATGCCACAAAAAAAGAGAAGACATAATAGCACCATTAGAGAAAGAGTTGTTAAGAGTTACTGTAATTTGGAACAATTTGCATAATTAATGTTTATAATACTTAATAAAATTGTCCATCATTTGAAGTGTTAAGTGATTTTAGCAATATTAAATGTTTCTTTATTACGTTTATTGACTTTTTGTTCGTGAGTTGCTTATTTTCGGAACTATACGGTATTCAACCAATCAAATGGTCTACGTGCAGAATTAACTTTTAAAACTTGGCCAATAATGTTTTGGATTGGTTAAATAAAAAATTATATAAAAAGGTTAAAATAAGAAAATTTATCCAGCACATTAAAAAAAACACAAAAAACTAATATTTTTTTAAAATGTTAATAATACCAGATCGTGGTGAATAACAGATAATATTATTTAATGCAACTGCACTAGCTAGTTGAAATGATATTTATCATTCGAACCAAGTTCATTAATTTTCTTCCTTAAGTAAATTTTTAATGCACTACTATCAGCGTATTCTAAAACTAACAAATATTTTTTAACTAAATATAATACATAAAGAAAATAAGTAATTATATGTATAAATACAATATTATTTATGTTAATACTTGTCAGTTTCACCTGTAATTTCATAGATTCGTAAAATATTTTAATGAACATCTACTTTTTTGTAATTTTATCTGTAAAGAATTTTAGTAAATAAATAAATAAATAAACTAGGAAACGGTAATCGTTGATGCGTCCGAAGCGTCATAAATCACATGCTCATAAAATTAAAAGTGTTAATTATGATATTACAAAGAAATCACACTGCGAAATCAACTATTTTATTTTTTTATTTATTTTTATTTTAAAAAGACGAATACAAAAAATTTATTTGTTATTTTTTAAATGCCATAAAAAATTTTAAGAAATTTTAAATCAGGGACATAAACAAAGGGTTACACGTAAACAAATCTAAAGCTACTACACTTGATCCAAATATTTTATTGGTCATGCACGCGTGCGGACAGATAACATATGCATGGTTTGCAGCTACGCATATGCTTCGGACAATAAAAACAATAATTCTTATTTTAATTAATCTTCTTGAATTTTATAAAGATTCAAGTTATATATTATTATACATAATATACCTCATTAACAACTTCTTTTAGCGGTATTTTATTATTAGTATTGAAAGTCTTTACAGCGAAAAACCACCAGTATTTTTCCATTATTTAGCACGAACGACACTCCCATATGAACCACTTCCTAACGGTTCCAAATTTTTAAATTCTGAATAATTATAGTAGTTGATGTGTTCATCAGCAGCTTACTTTTAAATCAATATAAATATTTGATTCTTTAGGGTCAGTTTCTTTTGATTCTTTTGACATTCTTGGAAATAGTTTTTATCGGAGTATTTTGTAAAGTGAAGTAAATAAAAATGCATGTGTAACTTGTACCACTATAAAAAACTCAAAGGAAATTAGTAAAATTTTATTATTGGTTTAATAAGGCATAATGTTGGTATGAACTATCTAAATTAACGCCAATCCAATACAACACCTAGACTTCTGTATCAACAACTGATCATCATCATCATCTGATACAGCACTCCCTAAATCACCGGACTCTCTCAAAATAGAAAAATCACCAAGTCACCAAATGCTAATCAACTTTAATCAACTTTCCAACTCCCTACCTCAAAAGAAAGTAAGAAAATATAAAAAAAATAGAAAAAGCGAGAATAACTAAAAAAGTGAAAGTCATAAGTCATAATCTCAAGAAAATCCCGTGCTAAGGTAAAAGCTTGAGGTATCAAAAAGATGCCTGCTTGGTGTCTTTCTCACTCAAGCAAGAAAATGAAAAATTCACTGGTCCAAAACTAATGTCAACTAGTCAATCTTTTTTAAACCTTAAAAGCTATATGTTTTCATAAGCTTAAAAAATAAAGGGAAAGAAGCTACTTCAAATGAAGGAGAAAAACATATGATTTTAAAACTTATAAAGAGAGTATATCTAAAATCTTATTGTAACAAAAACACTTCTACAAAGATTCAATGTTAAAAAGCTTCATACTTTTCTTTACCAACTTCTGACAGTAATATCAGTGAGAGGAGAGAGCAAAATATTCGATTTAAACTTTTATAGTATGATTTCAGCGCCAGAAGTAAATGAATGTAAAATTTACTTCGTATAGTTAAAACAAATATCCCGGTGTAACTAAGAAAATTTAAAAAAGGCTGCGCCACATAATAATAAATTTAATTATGAAGATTTTAAAAATATGCGTGTTTGTAAAAATTTGGGTTGAAGAAAAACATTCCAAAAAAAAAGGTGAATATTAATATGGTTCAAGATTAAATAATGATAAATAAATAATAAGCTGAAATTCGTTTCTTCGTTAAAAGAAAGTTTCATTATGAAATAACAAATCTTATAAACGAATCAAATATGTTTTGCATGATGAGAAAATAAATTATAATCTGTAAATTTATTATTATTTTAATTTTGAATATTTAAAAAAAAAAATAATAAAGAAAATGAAGAAAATTGATTATAAAGCTGCAGAAGATGATAATAATTTGAGAATTAAAATCCATTGATTTGAAATTTCTCACGAAAATATTTTTGGCGATGTAGATCATTTTAGTCACATGATCACTTTTCCGATTTTTTTTGTCCACACTGTATATAAGTTTCCTCTTTCTCTGTTGAATAAAACGTTTTGACTAACACATGAATGTAAAAACAAAGTTAACGTTAGATTTATATTGGTTAACATAACGGAGTGATGTTAACCAATGTAAATACTACATTACCACCGCACAATACTGTATCTATATTATCGTACGGCCATGCTTTACATAGAGTTAATTTTACAATGATTATTGCAGATGTCTCAAGTAAATATATCATTTCAATATTGTACACAAATAAACTATTGAGAATATATCAGTCGAACAAAATCAACAATCTTTTAGGGCCATGCAATAGTTTAAAATATTTTGTGCAACTTTAAATTTGCACAACTCGTACACAGACAAATTAGATTTATTAAAAAATGTGACATTTGTTACACAACACCTGATTTATATAATTCGTCCGATTGAAAAAATTTTTACTTTGAAATAAAAAAAAAATACGTTCCATAAATACAAATAAACAACGTAAGTTTTCAATGATATATTTAGTAATTATTTTCTTTATTTCTAAACGTTTGTAACATGCAGTAAAATTTTTAAGAAGTTGTAAGGATTAAGAAATTTAGGCAAAATTTATGATTGTCAAAATGCATAACATAAATAAAGTAATAAAATAATTAAATCTAATGAACTTTAAAAGTAGATAAATTAATGAAATTTTTTAATTACCTGAATTATTTAATCATTATGGAACTTTCATTATTGAAACTTTGCTATGATTCGTGTTTTTATTTAAAAGTTGTGATTTATAGTAAACCTTTAAAAGATATAATACAGATTTTTATTAATTTTTATTATAAAAACCTTTATAAAATTTTAAAATACACTAGATAATTATCCTAATATCGGGTCCCTGAATTTTAATAATAATAAGATATTAATAATAAATATTTGCAAAAAAGAAACTTTCTATCCAGCTAATTTTATTGTACTATATCTAGTGTAAATATACTTTTCATCATAGATTTATTTACCAATATTGATCAAATTCAAGCTATTTTTCGAAACTTTTTTCAAAATAAATAAATAAATAAATAAATATAAAAATTATTAATTTTTATTTTATAATAAAATAGATTTTATAAATAATAGTTATTGGGTAGGGGGTTGAAATATCACCGAACTGCGAAGCAGTTCGGATGATATTTTAACCCCTCTACCTAATAACTGTGTTATTATGCAGACGTCCAAGTTCATGTTCCATATGAAAAGCATAGTAAATGTGTGATAATAATCTATATGACGTAATGCGTCAAAAATATCAAAGATATTTACGCAATAATAATTTATCTAAAAAACATCAGTATGTTAAAAAAAACATGATTCTATTTGACTGCATAATAATAAAATATACTATGAATTAGCATAATCATAGAATTATTGGATAGTAACGGTATAAAAAAGGTTATGCCTTACGGTGTCCGTTCTGATGATCCTTCTGCGTCCAGTCACGTCAATTTTAGCACAGTCGTGTGAATTTAGGTCCCGTCAAAACTGATAATATTACTATTGGATGACTTAAACTATATAGTAGTCTAACGCGACTATTAGCAATAATTGAAAAATTTGTTAAAGGAAACTTACTGCGCCTTTTATAGGTTATCAGTTACGACACTTTACATTACATTTTAATTAAAAACCCTTTTGCGCTTTACCGATAAACCTGACAATAAAAAAAAAATATGCTCTTTTTGTCATTCTTGTTACTTTTATTTTAAAAAAAAAGGTAGTGCCTCATTTCTTTTTTTTACATATATCATTTTGATAAAAGACCAATAAATATTTTTTTTTTTGCTCAATAAAATAAGTTTTATATGGAAACTCAGTTGGGCAATTTCCTTAAGACAGAAACAGACAAGTTCATCTTAATCTTCTTATTCTTTACAAATTCCTTTATACTAATAACTTGTTTCTTTAGGGTTTGGTCAGCTACTTTCAGCTAGATTCTTTATTAAGGTTGATAGGTTCAGTTTTTTATTTTTAATTTTACTTTTTATTTAATACCAATATGCTATTTTCTTTCTTTTCTTTAGGTTTCAAATGGATCAGTTCTTCAAAAAGTCAGGTAGTTGAATTAATATTTATTTTTCCCACTTTTGTTCCAGTTTGCTTTATAATAACCTCCCTTTAGGTTTTCAGCCGGGCTCTGGTATTTAATTCTCTTCTTGTAGGATCCAACTAACTATCTTCAATTTAGCATTGAATATTGGTTCTTTTTGTAGATTTCTTTTGGCTTCAATTTTGAACACTTGTAGTTTTTTAATCAACATTTTGAAGCTCATTCTTATTTTTGTAAAATTTGTAACATTTGTTACACCCTATAAAAAATAAGTGTCCGGAAATTGTCCAGAAATTGTCCAGAAAATTTGTCTAAAAGTACCTGGACATTTTCTGGACAATTAATGTCCAGAAATTGTTCCAAAAACACACTCGTTTCTGGACACTCATTTTTGTCCAGAATTTGTCTGGAAATTGACCTGAAATATTTTTTCATAAAATTTGTCATAAAAGATGTTTAATATCATGTAACCATCATTATAGTTGCTCTTAACCTAAAATTGTATATCATAGATATATAATATTTTTGCCTGCTCAACAAATTTAATTAGTATGACAAAGAAGGTTATGAAAAAATTCTGGACAAATTCTGGATGCTACTTCTTCCAAAAAAGGATAAATTAATTTTGTAAAAAAATGCAAAAGCCATTCTTTTTACTATGTCCAGAATTTGTCCAGGTTTATCTGTCCAGAATTCGTCCAAAAATTTATACTGGACAAATTCTGGATATGTCAAAATTTTAAGTATCAAACCTGTAGCAAAAAATAAACATTTTCTGGACATTTATTTTTATAGGGCCATGTGGAATTATTTAACAAGTATAAAACCATCCATATGATTATTATTAGCTTTTCTCAAATTTTAACGAAAAACACAAAAAACAGATATTTATTTATTATTGTGCTTTTCAAAATTCTGTTACAGTGCTACCCCATAGATCATCTGATAAAAAAATTATTAGATTACAGGATGATTTACCAGACAAAATTTGGACAATGTTGTCCTGTAATCGTCCCTGTAATTATAATCACGTAGTAATCACAACAATGTATATAGAATTCTGAAATAAAATAATAAAAATTATAAAAGAATAATTTGTTAAATGATCTTATTAAAAAAGTAATAAAACATTTTTTATTATTATAATCTCTTAAGAAAAATGTTTACTTTTTTTTTCCTCAACACTATGTTATTGTCATTAGTCATTTTTTATTTATCAAAATTATTCATTGTTAATTATATTTTTTGGACCATTTATTAAAATGAAAACATTTAAAATATACGTTTATTTATCATATGTCACTATATAATAATGATAAATTTAATTTTCTGTCTGTACCATTAAAAGCTAATCCTTTATATTTCATGCAACAAATCAAGATAATTTTGTGCGATAATTCACCCTTTTCAGCTGCTATTTTATATAGTTCAATTGCTCTCTTTTTGCTAACTTTTTCAAGTTCAAATTGGGCATAATTAAATCACGTTATTCATGCGATTTATATAATGTTTAAGCCTCGTGTAATACATAGATCAGACGAGCATTTTATTAACGGATCAGATGGCGGATTGAGATCGGATCAGATCTAGTACTCCTTTTGCCCCTTATAATAAAGAAAAAAAAAATTTTTTTTTTGTATGTCGTATAGGATTTCCTTTTTTTTTTTATTAGGTATAAGCATTGGATACTACTTCTTGGGTAAATGGAAATTGGAAGGGGATCCCTTGTTTAAGTTTCATTTCCAAAAGCCAAATCACCTTTTGATTATTTATAATATAGATTAGGTTGGTTTTAGTAGATATTTTATATATAAGATACGAATCTTGAACTTTGGTCTGAGCTAAATGGTATAGTTATAAATATCCGTTTAAAGAAGAAAAAAAAAAAAATATTTAAATCGAAAAAATCAAAATTTTTTCTTGACGGATGATGGATAAACTTGGATCACATGATTTTCAGACCATCTGCGAATAGGAACACGCAAATATGACTTTATGTTAGGAAATGGATAGAACATATATTTTATTAGACAATAGGCACAATATAAAAATAAATACATTTAATAACAATATGAAGAATAATAAACAAAGGCAAATAGCGAATGTAAAGAATGAATAAAAACGATAAAATGATTTAACTATTTTGATAAACATATAAATTCAAAACTTTGAATCGGCTGTAAAGGAAATAATTTATAGTTCTTGAGTTTTTTGTTGCTTTAAAAGAACATCCAGAATTTCTTGAACATCTAAACATCCATTTTCTATAACTTTCTTATACCAATAAATAGCATTTTCTATATTTTTAGCAGTCCCCTTCACCATGTTCATATAAATATGCAAGACTTTTTTGTGCATTAATATTTCCTCCTTCTGCTGCCAATTTATATAAATCAAATGCTTCTACTTTATCAATATCAGTTTCAATTCCTTTCTCGTAATAATATCCAAGTTTATATTGAGCATCAATAAACCCTTGATCAGCTGATTTTTTATAAAACTCGAATGCTGTAGCTTTATTTTTCCAAACACCCTCGCCTAATTCATAAAATTCACCTAATTTATATAATGCGACTCTATTATCATTTTCTGCAGCTTTATGGCACCTATAATTAATTATATCTAAATCATAAAATTGTCTAGGAAATCATTTCCAGCTGCTTCATTGTTGGCAACGGTCACGGTTATTAACCAGTTATGACTAGGGTTGTAAAATTACGGTATCTTAAAAAATTTTGATGTAAGTTACATTTTAAGTTTTGTAAGTTACATGTAACTTACATCGGAAGGTTTTGGAAAAAATATCGGAATAATTCAGAATCAACATATTTAAGCTTGTAAGTAAAAATTATAACAATTATAACATTAGATTGATTCCGAATTTCCGATTTTTAAATTGATTTAATGATTTACTAAAACGTGATTTGAATAATAAAAAGTGATCAAATTGATCATCAATTGAGCAACGCCACATGAAATCTTTTTTTTTCGAGTTCAACCCATTTTATTATGCCGAAAACAAGAGGAAATTTTTGGTCTGAGTATGAAGTTACTGTTGATTCTAATGGAAAAGAAAAATATACATGTAAAACTTGTTCTGGTACATGGTCTAAAAATGCTTCTCGTCTTAAAGAACATATCGAAAAATGCAAAGATATAAATGTAGAAACTGAAACTTCACAACCTCAAGGTACTAAACATAAAAGACAGCAAACATTTGACGAATATAAATTTGCTTTTACTTCCAAAGATCAGATTATTTTAGAAAGTCTTCTTATACGGGCTTTTTGCTCAGCGAGTATTTCATTTAATGTAATTGAAAATAAAGATTTTATTTTATTCTTAAAAAAAGCCTGCCCTTCTTTTAAGATTCCTTCACGTTTTACTCTTTCAAACACTCTTTTAGATCAAGAATTTGAACATTTAGAATTAGTTGTTAATTCAGCATTATCTGAAAGTCCTACATATTGTTTAATTAGCGATGGATGGTCAAATATTCAAAGAACTTCTATTGTAAACTATATGATCTCAACGCCAAAACCATTATTTTTTAAAGCAACTGCTTTTAAGGAAGAACGTCATACTGCAGAGAATATTGCACTAGGACTTGAAACTACTATGAAAGATGCTGGTATTAATAAATTTGGTGCAATAATTACAGATAATGCGCCAAACATGAAGGCTACTTGGAAGATCTTAAAACAAAAATATCCAAAAAAAATCTTCCTTGGCTGTTGGGCGCATGGTATTCACTTATAGATGAAAGATATTATAAGTATTGAATGGATAAAGGAAATAATAGAAAAAGCAAAAAAATTATCAATTTACTTTCGTAATCACCAAGTAATACTTGCTGCACTTCAACGCTTACAAAAAGAAAAATATGGAAAGGAAATCGCATTGATTTTACCTTGCGATACATGATGGGGATCTTCATATTCTTGTATTAACCAGTTATTCCTTACAAAATCAGCTATTCGATCTACTATTGCTGAGGATCATCTTAATCTTGATGATAGAATGAAGTCACTTATCTCTAGTGATACTTTTTGGAATGATCTTGGGAAAATTCGAAATTTTTTAGAAAATATTGCTATTTTTATTAAAAAATTAGAAGG
>QZLH01000023.1:21839-36266 GCA_003833135.1 Oehlia diaphana
GAATATTGCATTACAAACTGACCAGAGCTTATATTACGAAGTTGATGCTTTAATCTTTTTTTAGCAGCTAATTTTTTACGAGAAATAGGCATAATGTAGTTTGTAATAAATAAAAAATTACAAAAATTTTTTTTAATTTTTTTTCAAATTTTTCTAACAAAGTGTAGGTAAGTTTATAAGCTAGAATAATTTATTTGTATAAGTACTACCAAATGATTTTTTTTTTATGTTACATAAAAATCACTTATTCTCAAATTTTTCCCATCATAGTAAATTACCCAATCTTCAAACTTATGTAGCACTGTCAATATTTATTATTTTTTAATCTAACTTGATAAGTTTAAAAGCTATTGACATGCTCTATTAAAATTATTGGTTAGAATTTTAAAATATTATTTTTTAATAATGTGATATTTTTTTAAAAATGTCATATTATAACTATAAATTGGGTTGGTTATAGAGGTACTGCACTGTAAATCTAAATAATTCATCAAACTCGAACTTATTGTACGCTGCCAAGCTTTCCGTTGTTAGACGTGGCTGTATTAGCTTTAACTCTTCAGTGAGCTTTACATTATTCGATTGATCAGACATCAGAAAATTTTTTGAGATGCAGATCTGTGCAGATCTGCAGGTAACATTTGTCACCATTTCTGCACAGATCTGCGACCCCGCCGAAAATGTTTAAAGGAAAAATTTTAATGATTTCTTCGCAGAACTTCAAGAAAACAAAGTTCTGCGAAAATTTTCAAAATTAAATCTGTGAAGAATTTCAAGAACTAAGTTCTGCGAAAATCTTCAAAAATTAAATTCTGCAAAAAAATTTAGGAACGAAATTCTGCAAAAATTTACAAAATAATAATTATTTACTGTTCACCACAGTCATTATATATTGTATTTTTTATAAGTGTTAATTTATTTAATAAAAGCATTACAAAATTGTATTAAACTACATGTTGTTAATGGTTTGGACATTGTTCCAGTTGGTTTAATTCTAACAAACAATGGACACCTACAAATGAAAAAAAAATTTCAAAGCAAGCAGCTTCGAACCCACCCAAACCTATAAAAAAGAAAAGAACAATTATTAGCATAAACTGTTTATAATATTTTTTTAAAAAAATAATTATAAATAAAACCAAGATTCGTACTTACGAATCTTGGTTCCTCTTTTTCTGAAGATCCTGAAACCTAAAATAAAGAAAAGAACGGTTACTAGTAACCGTTTATTAATAAATAAAAAAAAAATAAAAAAGAATAAAAGTTTCGTACTTACGAAACTTTGGGGTTTCATTCTTTGGAAGCCCACCAGATCTAAAAAAATAAAGAAAGGAACGGTTATTAGTAACTGTTCATTAATAAAATAAATAAAAAAATAAATAAAATAAAAGTTTCGTACTCGTACTTACGAAACTTTGGTTTTCATTCTTTGAAAGTCTACCGGACCTAAAAATAAAGAAAAGAACGGTTATTAGTAACTGTTCATTAATAAAATAAATATAAAAATAAATAAAATAAAAGTTTCGTCGTACTTACGAAACTTTAATTTTCATTCTTTGGAAGCCCACCGGACCTAAAAATAAAGAAAAGAACGGTTATTAATAACTGTTCATTAATATTAAAAAAAAATGAAAAAAAGACCAAGATTCGTACTTATTAAGTACGAATCTTGGTTTTCCATTATTCTTCGGAACTCGAAAGTCCGCCCGAAACCTATTAAATAAAAGAAAAAGAACGGTTAGTAATCGTTCGTTAATATTACAAAAAAAAAAATAAAATAAAGAACCAAGATTCGTAGTTACGAATCTTAGTTTCTCCAATCTTTGGAAGCTTACCTGAATTCTATAGTCCAACCGGCGCTAGCGTTCTACAAAAAAAATAATGAAAAGAAACGTTAATTCGTTTTTTAAATTTAAAAATAAAAAAACAAAATTAAAAAAAAAAATATAAAATATATGTAAGTTTCAAAATGAAACTTACATTACTTCCAAGAAAAAGAAGCGGAAAGGGGGAAGGGAAGGACGAAGGGAAAGGGAAGGACGAAAGGGAAGGGGAGGGATGATAGGGAAGGGACAAAGTGAAAGAAGGGAAAGGAGAGTTTAAAAAAGATGATCCTTTTTTTCATCTTTTTTAAACTTTTGATACGTGTAATACGTGATATTCAATTAGCTGCGAATTTTGCAATTTCGCAGATTACTGCAGAATTTTTTTAATAAATCTGCAGAAACCTGTAAAATTGCAGAATTTTACAAATTTTATAAAAAAACTTCTGCGGTAATCTGCGAAATTGCAAAATTCACAGAACTTCGCAGAATTGCGTAAAAAAGTGTAAAAAAAAATGCGGAGAACTGTGAATTTTGCAGTTCTTCACAGATCTGCACCCTAAAAAATTTTCCGATGGAGATCAAATTGTCTAATCGCCAACTTTGCATTATTATTTGTAAAAGCTCAGGTTCTATATTACGATGGCTGTTCAGAAAGGCGCTTAAAGAAAACAGTCGATAGTAAAAATATCTTATTAAACTTGAATCAATCGTTGTTTAACATCAATAACTTACCCAAAATACCGTTCATTCTTTCAAATGTATAACACCAGAACGAGTATACTGGTCCGTAATCATGGCAGCATTCGGAAATATGAAGAGACAAATGAATGTTTGGCATTATCATTCCTGGCCCATAATTATCTTCGATTAAGCGAGCAACTTTTAATAATCGACTGTATGCTTCATTTAGTCTATTTTCGTTAACGATCCGTGATACTAGCAGGTAACATGCTCTGAAGAAATTGGTTAAAATTGCTCGATCATTACCATCCAATAAGTTCCACATTAACGAAGTTGCATAAATCATTATGAACGACTTCTATTGGTCCGCTGTGAATCCAGAAAATCCCTCTCCTGTCGATATCTTGTAAGGGATTCTTCCTAAGTCGGATGGTACTTTAATATTTTTCGCCCTTTTTTCCATCAACTCAAGATAGAACTTTATTATCTTCCCACTATCTATCCAAAATCTTTTTACGATCCAGTGGACGATTCCTAAAAATAGATTGTGCATTGGATCGATGACAAGGAATCTGATGGAATTGAAATACGACAGGCAGAGCATCTCTGATCACCGAACATGGGTTCTTGTGACATGATTATTCTGATCTTCTTTTGTTTGTTGATGCTTCCAAATCGAGGCATTACGCCGATGTTCTGTTGGATCATTCTCTCTAAACCATTCATCCATGTCGTCAAATCCACCAAAATTTGCCCTTTGTTCTTCTTCGCCATCGACTCTTTTATAACACCTATGGCATCCAGCTAATGCAGATATATGACCGCACAGCTTTCTTGCAGCTGGGATATCATTAGAGCAGCATATAACTGCTAATCAGATTTTTTTGCCATTTGGATGCTTATCACTTGAAGGCAAATCAAATCTATCCTCCCAAAGTTCCAGCAAATCGTCTACTATCGGGGCGAGGTAATAATTAATTTTATGTAATTTTACTTCATGCGGCCCAGGTAGCAGTCCTAATATTAACATGTTTTCTCTTTTAAATCTAATTTCGCGGGGCAAATTACAAATTACACCATAAATTGCTCCGCAACTATATGATGATGATTCAAATGGCTGGAACCAATCTAAATTGATCATGATTCCTAGGTGTGAATCTGCCGTTTCAGGCATAAAAAATTTAGAGGAAGTTGAGCTGTCAAGACAGAATGGAAATTCTTTCCATATTTTGCCATCATAAATATCTGACATCAAACAGGTTTTGTTGTACCGATTCGTCCATTTTTTCAAAAGATTTTCAAAATTTGGTCTTTGATACATCACGAATAATTGATTCTTCAAACATGGTAAAGGATACACCAGCTTTGGACACCAGATGTATCCATTATTTACTGGAACCTTCATGAGCAATTCTGAACTACAGGATTTACGCTAACTCTGCATTGTATGGTTCAGAAATTCAACATGTGTACATTTAAATCCTTCATTACTCGGATTTGATGGAATTATTGATGCGATATTATACAATTTATTACAATCGGTACAAGTGGCAAATGTTTTTGATTTTTTCTGATATCTAATACTTTCCTTGCCATATAGGCGGTTGGAGGAAATTTTTTAAACCGATGCGAATCAATATCTTTTAAGAGGAGGCTAAAGAAACTGATCAAAGAATTGATTGCAACATCAGGAAGTTTGAACCTTCTTGATATTTAAAGATCCAGATGAGAATCCACAAGTCATCTATATCGGTATTAGTGGTGAGATTCTCCTGGTCTGAATCATAATTGAGATCATCAGTAGGAGCTGTAAATAATTCCTCATCCTCTTCAAAGTATAGTTCATCATATTCTAAGGTCAATTCATCATAAACTGACTGGAAACCTCCTTCATCACCGGATGAATCAACTTCTTGTTCAGGATCTTCATCTGGAATTATGATAGTATTATCTGTCATACGAAATCAGTCGCGTCTTCGCTTTCTTCTGATACTAACTGACTTTGCAATGGTTATTAAATCTTCACGATTGTTATCGTTATCATCATCATCATCATCATTACCATCATCATCATCATCATGAATATTTTGGGACGAGCTGGTAGTAATTGGTTGAATTTTAACCGAATCAAATCTAGATCGTTTTTCTGAATCAGCTTGTATTTGGTCGTGTCTTACTATTCCCTTATCTTTCTTTGCTTTAGATATAGAATCTCAAAACTGTTTATCTTTCAATTCGTGCCTTTTTCTCGTTCTTGTATCGGCAAGTTTGCCGTTACATTTTTTACAATGACATGGTACCTTTGGTCTAACTTTAGTTGATTTGTAAGTTGATTCGTAAGCGATTGTTGGTACTGATCAGGCTTTATTAGAATCATTTATTGTTTGCGCGAATAATTAGAATGAGTTAGAACGCAACACATAAATCAGTATACATTAGTAATTTAAGTTTATTTTATTTAATGTGATGTAAGTTGATCAATATAAAATAGACTTCTGATGAGTCTGATTAGTAATGTAATTAATATGATAAGTTAATAAATAGACTTAAATCATTTCATTTATTTCCTCCTTAGCCATTTTAAGATTTAAAATTATTTGCAAATATTTAAGACTTTTCAAAACTTTTCCCTGATTTTTTTTTACCATCATATCCCAACAACAAAAATGACTCGTAAAAATAAAAAACATAACTGTTCTTCTGATTATGACAGGGGTAGAAGTCGCTCAAGAAATATTGAGTGAAGAAATGATAGCCATTCTTCCGGTTACAGCCGGGTAGAAGTCGCTCAAGAAATAATGAGCGAAGAAGAAAAAATACACGATACAAAAAAATTAAAAATGATAAAAACCGGTGAGCAATAATATGTTTAAAATTAATATTAATAAATTATATTACCATTCATTTTTTTATAATCTCATAATATTAAGACAAGACAAAAAATATTTCCATCAACGGCATTATCATACACCACCTTACGATAGATCAACTGAGAATTCAGAATCTTTTGACTCTAAAAAAGTGTCAAATGATAATCAGTCACAAAATAAAAATAAAAATGAAGGTAAAGACCTAGGTAAATTATAGATAGTGTCATTGATAATGTACGTATAACAGCCGGGGCATACCAATTTGTTTTTCCTTTTTCTTTTAATTCATAATAGCCGCATTAGAAGAAGAAGTTCGATATTTAAGAGAAGTTATCAAACAAGGAAAATTAAGAGAGATCAACGAAGAGACCAGTTCATCTAAGAAAATAGAACAAGAAAATTCATTTAGAACTTCGGAAGAACCTTCACAGGACTTAAGTGTGGATAATATTACAGGCCCTTTCAATCTTATAATTCCAAAAGATCTTTTACATGAAAAACAATCCACCTCCATATCATCTTCTGAACCACAAAAAAAACAATCCACTTCCATATCATCTTCTGAACCACAAGAAAAACAATCCACTTCCACTTCACCCTCACAGGAAAGACAGTTCACCTCCATTTCAACCTTGCAGAAAAGACAATCCACCTCCATTTCACACGAAAAACAAAATATGACTTTATCTTCAAGACCTCCAGTACGAATTCGAAAACTTCACCTACCGCCATTACCATTTGTATCCAATACAGATAGTAAACAAATGGATCAGAAAAAGCACCACTGTAGTGAATCTGAACAAGAATATTCCGACTTTGAGCAAGACTCTGACTCCAAAGAATCTTCTGACTCTGAGAAGTCTTCTTACTCCAAGTAAAGTTCTTCTGATTCTAAGCGAAGACCTTCCAAATTCAGACCTTCCAGATCTCAACGAAGATCTTCCAGATCCAGACCTTCTAGATCCAGACCTCCTAGATCCAGACCTCTTAAGTCAGATCAAAATTCTTAATGAAAATCTTTAAAATCCAGACCTCCTAGATCGGATCGAAGTTCTAAATCTGGTCGAAGTTTCTCTAAACGAAGATCCAAATCTGGACAAAGATCTTCCTCTGTTTGTCAACAATCATATCGGAGAACTCAAAAATATTTAAATGTTAGAGACATGCCAGAAACCTTAAAGGATTCTTTGAGAGTAAGTGAATTTTATATGAATTTTAGTTTATAATTTCATTGATACAATATATTATTAATTCTCACATTTTAGAGAGAATTGTTTTGGATTATTGAGAGAATTCTGGCCAAAAACCAGTTGAACATAAACAGTACATTCGATTCATAACATGATCTTGTAACTGGCACGATCGTTCCAACCGTAATGGCAGCTTTAGACTCTGATACATACCCGGTCACAGAGGCTATTATATATATGATCCACGCTCGTCACAAATATCGACGTGAAAAGTACCTGAATAAATCGCGAACTGTAACTGTTCAAGATAATCAAGCGCGAAGAAAACACTTGAACAGTTGCAGAAATGATGTAAGTATCGAATCAGTCATTAACTTGATTTAATTTCGATAATTAAATGGTTTTCATCGTTAATTATAGAAACGGTTGATGAGAGCCAGAATGATAACGAACTTACAAGCGGTCAATGATCCTTTGATTAGGAAATTTAAAGTACATGAACTTGAACAAATTAAAAATAATTCTGCATTTCATTCACCGGAAGTTTCTGAAACAGATACTAAAAATCTTAATGGAAAACGTAATATTGTCGTCAAGAAACTGAAGTGGCGTTCATCAACTGTAAGATTATTAAATAATTAATCTTTTAAAATTAGCCAGCATATACTAATAATTTATTAATCGCTATAGCTTCAGTTATTTTTACGAAACTATATTAATTGATTGTTTACAGAAATCTCTAAGGTTCCAAAGAAACGGATTCGTGTTTATGATGATGATTTCTACGAAAAAGAACAAACAGCACCACTCCGTTCACCAAAATGGGCAGTTGAAGATTATCAAGGATCTCTTAAGAATGAAGTCGAAAAGGCCTGCTATAGAAGAACATCTGATTCTCTTCCACAAATCTAACCGATGCTGGATGACGGAGAAAATAATTTTAAATATTTTATTACAAATTTTTACGAATATATACTAAATAGCTTCGTACAATAATAACTTTAATAACATTTAGATAATTTTTACTGCGTAGTATTCTATTTAGTGAATTTTATGTAATAGCATATTTTTATTTTTCAGTAAGATTAACGCTTATTTATAAATGAATAAATTGATTTCAATCAGTTGGAAAAATAAATTCATTAAAAAGCAATCAGTTACTATCTAATTTTCATTTATTAATAAATCAGTTCTTTTCTGATTGTGATATATAGTTTACATTCACAATAATCGGCTACATTCGATTGCTTAATATACTTTAAATAATACGGTCTTATTATAATCCGGTTTAATCCAATTGTTGGTACCAATCAATACATGATTGTGTGCCGATTGCCGCCATTGATTTTCCACAATCGGCACAAATACTATAAGTTCAATATTCCTCAATCGGTTCATGATCAGCACCCAATAGGAAAGGTTATTGGTACCCGATTGGAAGCCGATTTGTCAGCTTTTGACCTGTATTATTAACGTGTTGTTTTAGAAAAAAAAAAAAAATTAAAAAAATATTTTATTTGATTTAGTGAACCATTCAATTGGTAGAAGATCATTTGGTGTACTGTACTATTTTTGTGTAATGTAGTGATTTTTATTGTTGTACAATTACACAATTCAAAATTCGTACAGTACAGTTTTACTAATCGTACAGTACAGTTTATATGTATATCCATAACTGATTGATGCCTGATTTTTCATATTTCGACCTGTAAACTTAAGATTTATTATAATAAGAGTTGACTGTATTTTATTATCTACTGATCCAATTAAGACAATCTATAGCTTATTAGAATCAGCTTATCAAGACGAATCTAATGGTAGTAAAATTGTATTTCTAGGATTAATACTTGATGAGATATTAAATAAAATATAAAATAAAAATATACTATTTATATTTTATTAAATATATTATCAACTATTAATCCTAGAAATACAATTTTACTACCATTAGATTCGTCTTATTGAGGCGATTCCAATGAACTATATTTCATTCTTTTCTGATCACTGGATCAAAAGTTAGCAAACTGCCTTAATTGGTGATGTCGTGATGATATTTGGCAAAAATGCTAATCAGTCACCAATCGGTCACCAATTAGTCACCAATCAGCTACCTGATTGGTGCCTGATTAGTGCCTGATTGGTGACTGATTAATGCCTGATTTTCACATTTTGACCTGTGCCAATGAGTTATAAATCGTCTTGATTGGATCAATAAATAGCAAGATATTATTAAATTACTATAATTATTCAAATTTAAGAGTGTAAACTTCTGTAATATTATGTTTTTAGTGTAATATTATGAAATTTTACACTACACTAAATTATGCCTAAACAAATTTCCTGATGTACCAAAAAAGGTTTTAAATGACATTTTTGCAAAATTCATCATTTTGAAATAATATATAAAAAAAACCAAAGATTACTCTAAGCAAACTTGTAAATCATGTAAAATTACAGATAAATATATAATTTAAAATATGTATAAATTTATATCTCAAATTTTATTTAAAAAAAGATATTTTTAGTGATATTTTAGGAAATGATCTGCAAAATTATTGCGTGATCAAGGAATTTTTCTGGGTGCTGTTGGGGTAATTCTTTATTTTTTGCCATGGCTAGGGTACTAGTAATTGAAAGAAATGGAGAAAGGATTCCTTATTAATTTATTTAATTTTCATATCATTAGAAAGCTCTAGTTTAAGCCTTCAAACAAATTATTTTATGTTAAAATTGATGCATTATTGAAGAGTTTTCGGAAGTCTCATCCATTTTCAATCCAGTTTTATTTAATTCATTTTATATTAATAAATTAATATAAAATTATTACTTCTTGATCAATCCAGTTTCAACCCGATTTCAATCTAAAACTTGTGTAACAATTTTACTGACATTATTTTTATGTTTGAAGAAAAAATATAGAGTTATGTGAATACATATCGATATAAGTAATTAAATTAAATTGAATTACTAGGGATTACCAAAATGTTAGAAAGGAAGTAGATTTAAGATGGATTAACAAATTTCAATCTGATTAAACTGATATGTCTGAGACAATGGATGGTTCGGACTACTTGTTGATTTCTTCTCAGATTTAGCTATCAAAGGAAAGCTATGTTAAATATCATATTTTCAAATTGGATCAGATTTTTAAAAAAATCACCCATTTTTGTAGCATTTTATTTAGAATTTCCTCCATATCACAGTTAACGCATTCAGCAACTACACTAGCCGGTTCAACTTTGTGTATTATCCTGTATTATCTTCACATAACAGAACTTTAATTGATATAGATCAAATTAAGATTATCATCAATAAAGGGTATAAAAGAAATTCTTTGTCTCCATATTTTCAAAACGATAAGTTTTGCCTAATTGAGATTTAAAAATTCAACAAGGGAAATTTTAGTTATTTTTTTATTTTAAATATGACAGAGTAAAAAACATACAAAACTTTCATCTTCAACTGACGTGTCATTATTTTTATTTGTGAATAAGAGTTCACAGAGTTTTTGTGTAGCATAATCGCATTTTATTGAAATTTCTTAAAGAGGATCGGCGCATAATTTGCACCACCCCATTAATCTTAAAAAAAAATTATAAAAGTGTACGTAAATCGAAATGTTTGATTTAAATATAATTGTCAACGAGTAAAACGTACGAATTTACGATATTTGTGTTTGTATGTTCGTTGGTTAATTCGATACGAGATATTTGTACGTTCGCGAGATATTGTTTGTGTTTATAATATTTTAGCCAGCTAAAACGCAAAAAAAGATGTTTATACGGTATTTCAAATCCGTTATCCCCAGATAAGATATTTGTGCTTGTATGTTCGACGATTAGTACTGTACGATATATTTTGTGTGTTTGTGAGGTTGTTGTCCATAATCAATAACCAGAATATATGATTTGTACTTTTGTAAAAAGTATCATTTCCACAAAATTTTTAATCCACCATCCCTAGATAATATAAGTGCAGCTATAGTTTCAGGTTGCGATTTTGCCAGTCGTTTAAAAGTTTTTTGACTCTTATGTTTGAATATTTTGTTTAGTAGTTTCGAAATTATGCCAGGTTTTGTAAAAGTTCTAGAAATACTAATACAGTTGAGAATATCAGACTCTCCTGAATCATAAACTTTTAAAAAAACGCATTCGACTTCTTTTTTCTTGCAAAGAAGAGCTACAGTTTCATAAGTTTCAGTTTCATGTGAAAATTTAGATCTTCGCTTCCATTCTTCTAATTCTTTATGCAATTCTTTATAACTTTTTTGCCAATTTGTAATAATTACGTTCAACTCATCTTTTTTGATTGAAAAATTATTAATTGTGAAATCGCCATAATTTGAAACAGCTTTCAAAGCTATCTCGCATTTTTGTTTTAAATTATTTATATCCTCGATTTCATATTCGACGTCAACGTCCGTAGATTTGTTCACTATTAAAAACAAAGATTACTAAGCAAATTTATTATCAAATAACGTTCATATGGTGCTTAATAAAAATAAAGACTTACTCATGGTTAGTATAACTAAAAAAAGTGAATAAAGATTAATGGTTTTAACAAAAGATATGGATATATTGGATATATACAATAGTGGTATTCGTTCTATATGGTTTGAAAGAAAGTTTGATTATCGTTCTTGGTAACACCCATCAAAAATCAAAAATCCAATCATCATATGAATATCAATAATCAAGATTACAATCAAGATTATTATAATTTCCTGTATGATAACTATAAAAAATTTGTAATAATCATATACACATTATAAAGTAATTATTTATATTTACCGTGCTTTACCAAGAATAAAAAAATTTTCTTTAAATACTTTTTTTTTTTTTTTTTATTTCATATTATAATTAATGTCTTTGATTATACATTAATCACGTATGCACATTTCTTTTATAAATACCATATTGTAATGTAATTTTTTCTAAAGATCAAAACGGGTTTATTTTGTTAATTTTATCTTTTATATAAAGTTTTATATAAAAATAAGGTTTCTATTATGTGTTACAAAAAAAAAAATACAAAAAAAAAAGGTTTATTCTATTAGTTATATAGTTACACGATTGTATTTGAAATAAGGGGCTTTTCTTTTTGTCGATCAATATAAGGCGTAAAAAGTGTAACATCAGATATCAAAAAATCCAAAGTTTCACAATTTATCATTGTCTTAAAAATACCATTATCTACATATAAAAATAAAAATAGTAATATAATTTTTTCTAGTTAATAAAATATCGACTTATTTGTATAGTAAATTGCATAGATGTTTTTTTTTCTTAAAATTTTTTTTTGAAACCGGTATTATTCCCATAATACGTTCAAATTTTTGCCTCTGGACATGATGAGCGCAGCCATAATTTGAGGATTTGACTTTATCATTCTGATATGTTCTTTATCGTTTTCACAAGTCCATTTTTTCAATCCGAACATTCTATCCATAACTTTTACTTTAATTGAAATGTCTCCAGAGATACTAACACATCTCAAGGTATCTCCCTCACCTTTATCATAGATTTTTAGAAAAACGAACTTTATTCCTTTGCCCCTATAAAGGGGACTTAATATTTCTTTTTGTGTAAATTTACTTCCTACATCGCTCTTTCTCCAACCTTTTAATTGTTCACGTAACTCGGGGAAATTATCTTGCCAATCGTTAATTGTATCTTCCAGCTTGCTTCTTTTGATGGAGAAGGAATTTTGTCTAAACTCTCCATTATATGAGATATTATCTAAAGCTCTTTCACATATTTCTTTCTGAAATTTCTCACCCTTAATTCTAAATTCGTAATCTTCCTTCATTAAACTTTATGATTCAAAAATAAATAAAATTAATAAATTTATTTATTTGATACGCATAGTATAAAAGATAATTAATTACCTATATTTTTTTTTTTTTTTTTTTTCTAACAAAACTTTACCTATATCAACTTGTTACAAAGTTCCGAATTTTTAATGTAATGTTTCTTTTTTACCTCTAGGAAATTATTGGGCGGTTAAATATTATTTTCCATGTTCCACTGCGTTCGATTAAAAAATATTTTCTTGAAAAAATGGACTACCGTCATGCAGGTCAAAATCGCACAAGATCAAAGGATGCATTTACATTATAAATTACTAAATAGTCGGGTTATATTTTAAAAGGAATTTGTGTGTGTTTGAAAAAAAAAGCCGAATATATTATTACAAAATATATACAAAAAATTTATTCTTTTTGATTACGGAAACCGTCTCTTTGATTATTGCAATCTGTGTATATAATAATTATTTTAAAAAAGAAATAGACAAAGGTAATTTAATTAAAAGGAAATTATGATGACGTACCAAAGTGCATGGGTTACCACGAATAAAATTAGCACATACTGCAGATGTGGCTTACATTGCTCCGGACAATAAACCCAAAACGGGAAAAGACCATGCAAAAATTTATCATTATTTCCACGATATTTTTAATCCTAAAATAAGAGCTGCCATGGTTTTGGAGTGGGATTTTAATAATTCATTGTAAATTTTTTCACTCTTTCGTTTAAATATTATATTTCGAACTTTTGTTATTTTGCTTGGTTTTGGATAATTTCTATAAATATCGATACAATTCAGGATATCAGTCCCTTGCGATTCATAAATTTTTAGAAATATGCACTCCACTTTTTTGCTTTTGTTTTTCCGAAGTAAGACTAACATTTCGTGTGCAAATAATCCAGGCACTTTTTTCCATTGTTCTAATTCGCGATACAAATCTGGATAATTGGTTTGCCATTGTGTAATAACATCGTTAAATTTTTCTCTTTTGATAGAAAAATAATTTTTTGTGAAATCTCCATAATTTGGGACAATTTTCATGGCCTCCTCACATTTTTTTTTTAAATTATCTACATTATTAATTTGGTACTCTACAAAAAAAAAAATAAAAAAAAAAATTAATAACTGATCATATAAGACAGTTTTTTAATATCCCTAAAGTGTAGAATTACGCATACCCATTTTTTGAAAAATTATTAGAAATTTTTTTTTTTGAATTAGACGATATTCATCTTTTTCTATATGTATATATATTTAAAAAAAACGCATAAAGTAATATTTTATTTATTATCAAATAAGGAGATAAATAATGGAATTACGGACACAAAAAAATAAAAAAAGAAAAAATAAAATTGTCTAAAATCAAAAAAAGAAAAGCATAAAAAAATGAATGACCGAAAGAAGTATTGCAAGAACTAAAAAAAAAGAGCTTGCATATGATGCATGTGAAGTGATATACATCACCTGAGGCAGTGTGGTAAGATTTTTAAGTCTCGCGATATTTTTTCTTGACCTGATAAAAATATGCAGATTTATGCATAACAATAAATGTAGATTTTCTTTGAAAGAAAACTTCAAAGAAAATATTATAACTTGTTAGTCATGTCCGCCAAGACTTGAAAATGGAATAAAACAAGAATTATTAATTTGTGTGGCGATTTCCAAATTTCATTATCAAATCAAGGTAGTATATTTATATGGAATAATAAGAATAAAAAAAAGCAAATACTGTGTAAAGAAAGCATGATCTGCATTGACCGTAGATAATATATGTTAGCCGGCTAAGTTACAAATAGTCTTTAGTTACTTAATTGAGTTTATTATATGCATAATAATAGGAATGTTAGATTATCACCGAACTGAAATTCGTTTATTCGTTCTATGTTTAGCGTAACACAAGAGTGTTTCACGTCAAAATGATTACCATGTCGAGATTTATATATATTACAATGATTATTATTTCTTTCTTTTTTTTTTTTAAAAAAAAAAAAAAAATTCTATTGAAAACTTTTTTTATAAATTTAACAAATAATAAAACTGATGATTATTTTT
>QZLH01000023.1:54510-100564 GCA_003833135.1 Oehlia diaphana
TATTATTCAGTAATATTTTACATACAATTCAATTTATTTATATCAAAAAATTTTTTTAATTATAAATGTTATGTTTGGGGACGGAGTCCCCGGCAAATCGCATATTCTAGTTAATTATAAAGACTAATGTTAATATCGATTTTCTTCCGTGAAATTAGGTTATTAGAGGGTAATATTTTTAAGTTCATATTTATAGAAACTAACTACTTAGGAGTGTCCTGTCATTATTAATATATGCAAGTTTCTTATCATCAGAAACACATATTTGGTTTATTTCATAATTTATTTTGACACTATCGTTTGGTTTAAGTTGTCCTTCATCTACATCTTCGATATTCCAACCGACAACTGAATGATCTTCTTGACTATAAGTAACAAGATACCTTCCACCTGGTGATATTTCTATCTTAGTAATAGGTTTATTATTATGCGGTTTGTCAGTAATACTATTTCTATTGGATTCGATTATGTTATTAGTATTCATGGGGACAATATACGAAGAAGCGTCATTCATTTTTATTATTTGTATAAATTACAAATAATTTTTTTTTTTAAAAAAAAGAACGATTCTACCGATGATACTTTATATAAATTTGACGAACAATAAGAAAATTATAAAAAGAAAAGGAAACTGCGTAGATTCGTCTTTTTTAGAAAATTCCTGTTAGATAACTTGTATAACCTTATCGATAGAATTTTTTTGTGGAAACTTAAAAACTATACGTACAGTAAGTGCAAACTTATCCTCTTTAGGGTCACGTCATTACGTCATAGCAGTTGCGTTAATGTGGCGTTTTTTGAAATCAACATTTAATACAAGATACCCATTAATCAATTTTTACAACTGAATTATCACATAATAATATGTGGTTATGGCATACAGTATGTCATAACACGTCTATTCTTTTCAATAAATTTTAACATACAATACAAAAGAACGATCCAATTACATAATAAAAAATAAAAGTGGAATTAAAGCTTTAATTAGAGTGATTTTAACAATATTATCACAAAATTTCCCACCCAAGTACCTAGTTTAGTATATAAATGGGTCATCATCCTTCCTTAGTTATTTACTGATCAGTTATATCCAATATGAAGATCACGTTATTAAATTTCGCGTCGTTTTATGACCGTATAGACATTTGTTATTATCGATCAGAAGATAATCGTAATTTAAATGAGCGGATAACCCACATTTTTTGAAAAACAAAAATTAATTTAGCAAAGTGACTGAAAGTACTTGTATTGCCGTATTACTTTTATTACGTACGGAATACTTTCATAAAAATTTAAGTTATCTGAATATAAAAGCCGATTCTTTGTGACATCGTAATCTTAAATTCATATGGAATTGCATGGACTGCATACACGATATTTAATTTTCTTCTATGGAGTTTGATATCTATAAATTCCGTGAATTTTTTTAGTTTAAGGTTTTGTGTGTTAGCCTGCGCAAAAAATTTTTCTACACATTTTATATACTGTATTAAAATCTATTTTTAATGAATATGACCTTTTCAAATAAATAAAACTAAGTGTAATAGCCTAATAAGATGTTTAAATGATATAAGCGATTTTTTTATAGTTTATAATGAATACAATGAGAATAATAGTTAAACTCTCAATCCATAACTTTCTGAAGGCAGAAAAGCATATGATAAAATTCTGTACGCCAAAATTAACGCCTATTGATAGATTTGCAAATTAAAACAAGTGTTTGTTTTTGGAATTTCGTTGTGACATTTAAATCTTGTATAACTTCGCAGCATTATAATTTTGAATATAATGATAGGATGTTATGTAGTATTTAAAAAATAGATACAGTTGATTTTGAGCTGAGAGAATAGGACTCGAGTTACCGGAAAGATGGTGAAACTGAAAAAGCAAGCTTTTAATTATTTAATTGTCCGGAACGAGCGAAGGTATCGATACTAAAAAAGAATTTCGCGAAAATTTTTTTTGAAAATTTTGAAAATAGAACAACAGATTTCAAATATTTAGTATACTGTACAATTAATTTCGCTCCACGGTTTCCGTTTCTAATATTATGTACTCTACACGTAAATAAATTTAAAATGGTTCCTATTGATTTCTAACAGGAGTGAAATCTTAAATATATGTCATTTTATAAAACACATTCTTGATATTATTCCATGAACTTAAGGTTTGAACAATATCATAGTAACGTTTAACACGCACGATAATATAATAATGTGATTATCGGTTTCCCAAATTGAGAGTGGCTATCTTATAATACCCACAAAATAGTGAAACATTCGTGGCCCGCATTTTAATTCATAACTGTTTCACTGGTTATATGTGGAAAATTTGTCAATGTAGAAATATTTTCAAAATTATTCCACACTAATATTTTAAAACTTACCGAGACCAAACGGTGTCATTGCATACGCTATTACGCGTTCTTCAAGAAAGCCAAACATAATTTCCTCGTTGGTCAAGAATTCAAAACGAAACCTTTTCGATTACGAGCCTTTAAGATGGTGAACTGGACCAAATCAACTGGCCTTTTGAATGTGAAGATGTAAACAGATATTCAATTAATACAATGATAGCGATACATTTCAGATTTCCTATGATAAAACTTTTTGCATTTTTTTGATTCCTTTTTGATTAACCAAATATCTTTTTTTTTTTTGGTTGACTTACTAATCTTTTTCTTCTTATACGATATTCTTCATATTACGTCGTTCCTGATGACTAATTGAACTTAGATTGCAAAATTTTATTATCTAATACCCTTGTTGGTCATGAATTCAAGACGACTACCTCTTCAGAAAGGAACTAATGCGGAAAACGAATCAGGCGGTGATCTTACCATCTTGTTTCGTCGGGTAACGTAATTTTAGAAGTTTGATGCAATTAATTGTGGAAAAGAAGCCATACGAGAATCTTTTAATCATTTAAAGTAATTCGATTAGCGTTATATGAAGGCTCGGAAGTGTTTTATTAAAAAAAAAAATGCACTTAATCGGTTCATTTCGAAAATTATAGTATGAGATTTCATCAGTTATCAGTTGCTTGTATTGTGCGTGCTTGAAATATAAAAAAATTTGTGAATATCAAACCCAATAATATAACAGCAGCAAAATAACTGTTCATACTTTGTCAATTGTGAAAATGAACTTATAAAGGAATAATAGCATCTATTTTCAAATGGCAAGACTGCGCGTCCATCCAGTACGACAACTTAAATAAACAATCACAGCTTTATATCTCACTGCAGTCTTTTTCTTAATAATTCCAAGCTTGAAAACCCTTTGTAAATAATTATTGACTTGTCAACAACATGTTATAAGTTCTTGGAAGAAAAAAAATGTTAATGACATATTGATCGAGAGAAAGTTGAATTCACAGAATTTTACTTAATTTAGCCACATTTATATTCAAAATTAGTAAGCTTTTCTTAAAAATTAATTTAATCATGATATTTCCTTCGATTTTCAAATGATTTCAAATAATCAAACTCTTCGTGAATGTAAGACAACAAGTGTGACAAATAAAATGAGATACAGTATGTGACGTCGCTGGCTAGTTTACCTTACTGAAGACATTTATTAAAGAAGTATAAAAACAAAAGATCGGGCTGATTACTACACTATAGAAAATGACTATTTGAAAAACTAGCGTCATGTCTAATCAAATGTACATGTAAAATTACTTTGGCTGGCAAAAAGTAAATGTGTATTATATACCATATTTATAAATAAGGGTCGTGAATCAAAAATTTAACTATATAAAAGACCTAATACTATTAATAAAATTTTATCTTCTTCACCCTGTCCAAAACTCACCTATGAAGATACAATAGAAGAATACTAAATATACTATATCCTCCAAAAAAATGGTTACGGAATTAATTGGCAACTTAGCCTTTATTCATTTATCGATTTTGATACGTATTGGCGCAGTATCTTTGTTCAACAATGCTGCGCCGATTTATGCATTGTGAAATTTTATTGATCTTTTGAGTTGATATGACTTGGTTGGTTACGGAGAACAGCGAATAAATACCGCATGCAGTTAATCTATCTATAACAGATAATGACAATCATTTTTCATATTTTTTAAAATATACGCGTGAGATAATGTCGAAATTGTATTGTTAATAAATTAAAAACAATAAAATACGTAATGTTGATTTACTACATAGGCGCAAAATTAAGATTTGGTACAAAATTATTAAGCGATGAAATATTCGATCTTTTTACGGAAAATAATTTCGATCTATCGAATATATAGGAATTGTTCTTTTATAATACTATTCATAAAATACTTAATAATCAAACTCAGACATTAAATATTCTTATGAATAGTAGAAATTATATTTTTGAACAAATAATGAATCAAATTGGGGATAAGGAGGACGCTCGGAGAAAGAAAAGAAATTCCTCGTTGTATATATAATATTGAAAAATCATATGATACAACATTCGTAGAAGGAAAAATATTAAATTTATATAATGATATATAAAGTAGATGTAGCGAGATATGCACATGATTTCGTTGTCTTTTAAATCATTGCTAAATAAGGTTTATCAATTCTAATTTGTTTATAATATTTTCGTGTATGAATTTCTTCTGAATTGAAACAACAAAACAATAGAAATCTTTTAGGTTGATCTATGCTCAAATGTTACACATTGGTCCCAGTCCAAAACTAATTTGTCGTTCGTTCCTGAGTTACGTTACAGTATGTGAGTATGACCACACACAAAATTATTTGGATAGAGTAAGAATTCTTATTGGACAAAATTTTTTTTTAAAAAATTCATTTTTTTCTTTTTGTCAGTTCCTAGATGAATTCGCGGCTATAAAAACTACAGATATAAAAAGGGCTTCATTCAACAAAAAAAAATTGTTTCTCTTCCTTTAAAAATTTTCTTATTTATTATGATGAATCATAATAATCCCCCTTTAAATAATAATATCAATAATATCCAAGATAGATTTATTATTGATAATGGTGGGTTTAATATTTATTCTAGTAATTTACCACAAACAAATGTTATGCAAATAGAACAACATTCATCAAATAATACTCTTAATAACAACTTAAATATCCCTTATGGTATTTCCGCAATGAGAGATAATATTATTCCAGTATCTTACGCAATTAATGATTATGAACGACAATCCATTACCCCTTCTATAAATAATAATGAACGTGTTATTTCAACATCTATGCAATCTTATCCTGATGCAAACTCATCAAATTCATCCTATACGCCATATCATTCCAACCATAATCCCGGAACATTTAGATTTGAGATTCCGGGATTCAATTTCAACAGGAGCATACTTACTCAAATATCACTAATGATAATTCGCACACTCAATTTCAACAACAACAACAAAATTTTCTTGATGTAAATGGTTCATTTATCAATTTCAATAACTTTCGTGGATAACTCTTTCTATTTAAGTAATATAACATACTGTATACTATACTATATGCTATTCTACACATCTATTTTTCCTATCATTAAACGTTATTTTATTTTGATATTTTTATATAAGGAGAATTTTATAAGTTATTTATTAGCAATATTTATTATTAAGGTTAATTTATGATGTATTATCATGATTAAATAAAATTTATCGTTAAAACAATTAAAACTACTTTTATGTGAAGTTTAATGGACTGATGACGGTCTGATTTTCCATTTTCCAAAATTCTTGTAGAGAATCGTAAGCGCTTTTTAATAACCTTTCTCAGAAATACTCACCAAACTAAAGGCTGCTTTGTTATCAATTTGGCCTCTTTTTTTCTAACATTCACTTTATGTATTTTATCTTTCGAAGAACAATCGCTTTATGATGAATTTTTAAAGCAAACTAATTTATATGAGAATTATAAAGCTTAATTTAGACTCATTTTCTTAAGGAATAAGGTGAACGAGCTAACTTTGTGCTTTCTTATTATAATTTTTTTTTAAAAGATGAGATTTTTTTTTACAAAAAAATGCAGGATCGCCTATCAATAATATGACCAGAGTTGATACGTTGAGGCCATACCAATTGGATTTTCTGTTTAACACGAATTTTTATTGAAAAAAGGGGGGGGGGTGCCAAAAATAATTTTCAAAATTTTTTTAAATTATTGTTAACTATCAAATTTTGAAAATATAAGAAAGAGAGGGAGAGGAGTAAAAAACAATAAAAAACAGACTTTTTTTTGAAGGGAGGGGAGGGGGGGGATTTGTTAAACGGAAAAATTCAAAATTGTAGAGGAGAATCGTTGATCGTGTGCTTTTTAATAACCCTCAGGAACACTCACTAAACTAAAGATTGTTTTTAGCAATTTATTTAACACTTACCTTATGTGATCTCTGAACTTTGCTTTAAAATTTTCTACCGTTCTTTGAAAGATAAACTAATTTATGTGAGAATTATAAAGCTTTAATTTGGGCCAACATTAACTAACTTTTTGTAGGGGATAAACGAGGTAGTAGTACTCCGTGACTTTCTTATTATAATACCTATATAAATTATGCAAGCTTAATTTTTTTAAAAAAGGGATGAGAATTTTTTTTAAAAAAAATGCAGGATCGCCTATCATTCTTAGAGATCTAACTAATAATCTCAAATATAATGCATTATAAATAATTAGCACATTAAATTTAAGAAAATCCTAGTATACTTATATATTTGAAGACCCTGTTAAAATGTATATTAAGAAGTAATTGTAGTACGATACGCTAGTTGCGAAGAATTACAAAAATTATGTACGACGACAGAACATAATATATCTAATACTTCCTCAAAAATAAAGTTTTTGATTTCTGAAGTTCTGAACAAATGAATAAATTATCATAATAATTGCACGTAACTTTCAATGCTACTCAATTAATTTGCTTCGAACTCGCATAACTGATAATTTTTTTGCCGTTCATATTGATATACTGTACCTTAATTATGGGTATACAATTTCGATAATTAAAGAGGTGAATTTTTGAAATAAATTGGATACTATTTATTATATATTTATTTTTATGATCAAAAATATAACAGATTTTCATATTTGTAATATTTGTTTTAAGATTTTGATAAAATTTTAACGGAAAATTTATTTTATATTATCAATTATGAATAACAAAAGATAATATAG
This sequence comes from Oehlia diaphana, assembly GCA_003833135.1. Lineage (NCBI taxonomy): Eukaryota > Fungi > Glomeromycota > Glomeromycetes > Glomerales > Glomeraceae > Oehlia > Oehlia diaphana. Next base: position 61,643 of record QZLH01000023.1, read on the forward strand.
CTCGTTTTACAAAACAAAAGGATTTCAACCAATGTTAATAATTGATCGACTTTAACATTTGGTACAACGTTATGTGATTCAATTTTTCTACTGATTTGTAAACGGACGGGTACTTATTAAATTACTTTCCTTATATTGTGGTAGTTAATTAAACTCGTGTAACAATCCATAAAGATCACATTTTTACACAACATAAAAATATAAGAATTTTCTCCAACCCTTTTATTTTTTTCATAAAAAAGAAATGATTCAAAGTAAGTAATGCATTAAACCTTTTATGTATGATGATGTTTTCTTTGAAAAATATTCTTTCTAAAGAAAAATAATAAATTTAAAAAAAAGAAGGTTACATTAAAAAAAAAAGAGGTAATAAAAAAGGTTACAACAAAATAAAAAAGTAAAATAAATAATCTTTATGTATTGGTTGGGTTTAATTGTTACATTGTTTACGAAAACGTAAATTTTATTTTTAATTAAAAAATTCCTAATGAATAATATTTTATGTGTATTATTGTAAGTATGTATATTATTTCATTAAATCTGTATTCTGTAACTGTCGTACATTTGTATGTCGTATTTCAAATTCGTTCATGTGCATTTTCGGTTGTTTATTTCATATAAAATGAAAACCGAATTTTTTTTTGAATTTTTTTTTTGTGAAATAATTATCTCTCCCATTTCCTTCTCCCCACCTCTCTTTATTTTTCCTTCCTTCCTTCCTTCCTTCCTTCCTTTCTTTCTATCCTCTATTAAAAAATTTTTTCTTGATGTTATTCAAGATTAAATTTCTTAATTAAAATCATCCATTCATTCATTCACTTATTACCGTAATTTTTTTAAACTTAAAAATAAAAATTTTTTAATAATTACCTTTTAAAAAAAAAAAATTTTAAATATGGGAAGAAGAAAATTATTTAATGGACCTCTCTCTTTAGTATTAACGTTAATAACGTTATTATTTTTGATATCATTTGTTGTTGGTCAAGCACCTGGAGCTGCTCCTGCTCCCGCTCCCGCAAAAGCCCCTGCTAAGGAAGAAGATGCTAAAAAAACCAAAGAACCCGCAAAAGCCAATAATAAAGCTCCAGCTAAAGAAGCTAAAGGAAAAGCAAAAGATGATGATGATGCAAAGGATGCAAAGGGTAAAGATGCAAAGGATGCAAAGGATGCAAAGGGTGCAAAGGGTGCAAAAGATGCAAAGGGTGCAAAAAATGCAAAGGTTGACCCTAAAGCTGCTAAAGCTCCAGCTCCCCCAGCTGCCGCAGCTCCACCACCTCCACCACCTCCACCAGTTCCAGTTCCAGTTCCAACTCCAGACCCAAATTTAGCAAAACAATGTAATGATTGTTGGACTAATAAGAGATCAGAATTACCAGCTTGTAAAGGAATATCGAAGGAGGAATTTACAGCATTTAATAAATCACCTAATTCACCAAAAGTTGCCAGTTGTTTATGTTTATTTGCCAATAGTATGGCATCAGTTTTTGAAAATGAATGTAGCGCCGTTTGCGTTGATCAAAAACTTATTACCGACCTCAATAATCAAGCATCTCAATATAAAACTGCTTATAAATGTGATGATAAAGGTAATTCTATATTGGGCGCTAGTAATAAACTTGTTGAAGGATCTGGAAATCAAACAGCCTCTGCCATTTCAAATAATATTAATGAAAATAATATGATCCTCGGATTATCTTTCATGATTGGAATGGTTTCATTCTTAATCTTTAATTAAAAAAAATAATTTATTATAAAAGTAATTTTTTATATATATATATATAGTGATTACACCTGGGGTGTTTATTATTTCATTTGTATCTTTTGATTTTGTAGAATACATTTTTATAGAATATTTGGGTTTTTTTTTTAGCTAATTATAATAATTTTTAATTACGGTAATTTATTAAACAACTCTTTACTTTCTATATAAGAAACGTAAATTTTTATTAAATTTGTTAAAATTTTTTTTTTTTCAATTGTTTTAATTGTTCCATGTTTGATTTGAGTGTATTCATGCTTTAATTTACTCTATCATGCTTCTTACGCACATTAATCCATTCGTTGAAGACAATTTAACGTGTAATATTTTGTAACACAATGTGTTTATATGCAAAGTGCAAAGACAAAGAGGGGTTAAGTTTTGTATTAGGTCAAGAAAAACAATGTTTCCCTTGTCTGCTCTCATCTGTGATTCTAGAAATCGAAGATTCAGAGTATTCAGCGATCCTATTATTAAATAAAAGGTATATAACCATCTTGATAATCGAGTTTATGGGTAATAAATTTAATTATTAGGTAACATATCCGATAACATGTAAACGAATAAATAAATTTTTTTTCTTTATTGAATTACCAATTTGATCTATCTTGATAATAGCATCTAACTAAAAGAATATAAACCTTGACCTTTATCTGTTTGCGGTTAATTTATGAAAAAATCATATAATTGGTTTAAACTGCGTACAAATGTGTAATGTGTAATGATGTAATTTCATAATGGATTAAGTATTACAAGGTCTTCTTGTAATTTTATAAAGAAAAATCGAAAAAGAATATTAGTTTGCATGATCGAACGAAACATTATTAATTCTTTTACAAATGTAACCAAAGTATATATTTTTTGCGTTCTAGTTCATGTTACTATTTTAATTTCTCACATGGTGTTCAAGCTAACTATTGAAAATGAAATTAATTGATATCGATTCACAAATTTTGAATGTTTATATTGAATCGGTCATATTTCGATTCTAGAATACATACCGTACCGCACTGCATAAGTTATCCTCCCCCCCTTTAAAAAAATATCTCAATCTATCAAATTCGTAATACGTACAGTAGCAGTTGTTTTATGCCGTATAATAAAGGGTGTGACGATAGTTAATAGATATTAGGTAATATTTTAGGGGGAGGGTTAATACAAAAGCATTTTTATTGGTCAAAATCAATATATTATGTAATTGAATATTATTGGTTTACTCAAGGGAAAAGCTTCTTATATATTTTAGTATTATCAGGATGGAAGTTGTAAGTTGTAACCGAAATTCGTATTATACCCGGGATATGTTGTGCAGTGCGATTCGGCCCTTTTTATTATATAGTGGTGAATGGTAATTTATTAATTCCATTAAATATATATACACAGTATTAAATAATTATTTTCTACAGACGTTCAACAGTGAAATTCATCATTTGGAATACAGAATTTTTGATTTTCCAATTCATCAATATCCTCGATACTATATAAAAGTCGGTTATCGGAATGATTTAATTCGATAATAGATAAATTTTATCCCATTATCTGTTGTTGTATTGTACAATATTTAAATTTTTAAATATTACAGTCAACTCTCTCTAAGTGCACTCTCTCTAAGTGCACGTATTATATATTTTTTCTCTAAATGCACCCTCTTACTCAGTCCCAAGTATATAGAGACCATATAAAATTTTCTTCTCTAAATGCACTTCCTCTCTAATGCATGTTCTTTCAAATTTCATTATGGTCCCAAAGGATGTGCACTTAGAGAGAGTTGACTGTAGCTATTTATTTATATTATTCCGATCTTATAAGAATAGACATTATAATAATTTTGGCCAAATATCAAATTTTGGCAAAACTTAGCACCAGGCGTAACGCCGATCGGTTGAATTAAATACACTTATACACATGATAATTGATAATCAGCAACTTTGTGCTACGTCAATTAAATATAAAAATGATATACTAGAAAAACGATCGACTTTTTTTTTTTTCTCTTTCCATTTAAAATGAAAGTTATTATAACAGGAGCTTCTGGTTTTTTAGGACGTGCTGTTTACAAAACTTTTAAGGAAACAAATTCAAATTATGAAGGTATTTTTTTATCAAAGATTATAACTCATAAAGTTTTTTAAATTTTTGATTTTCCAACTTTTTTTTTTTCAAATTTCGTTCATTCATTTCAATTACTGTATTTTAAATGATTTCAGTAATAATCATAATTTATTTTTATTTGAAAAATCTTATATAGTTATTGGACTTGCAAAAACAAGAGTAAAAAATGATTTAAAACAGGTTATTCTTACCATGATCAATTTCAAATTTCTTCAAATTTCTTAAAAAATTATCTTATAATTTTAACTTTTGTAAATTTTTTATCTTCTTTTAATAAAGTTGGATTTAACTGATAAATCAGCTGTTGAATCATTCATTGAAGAAATTAAACCTGACGGTAAATCTCCTTTTTATAAAGTAAATAAATATATGAAATCTCTTTGGTTAAAATAAAAATTCATTTTATTTTTATTTTTTTTTAAAAAAAGTAATTATTCATAGTGCTGCCGAAAGAAAACCTGATGTAGTAGAAAAAAATCAAGAATTAGCTTATGAGGTAAGTTATAATCTTAATCTTTTAAAATATTTTACATTGTTTTCATTATTTTACATTAATAATAAATTTGATTGATAGTTAAACGTAAATACAACGGAACATCTTGCTAAATTATCATTAAAACACAAATTTTTATTAATTTATATTTCAACGGATTATGTATTTGATGGAAAAAATCCTCCTTATGAAGTTGATGATACACCTAATCCAATAAATCTATATGGTAAATGTATTTACCAAACTGATGGGATGGATATAAAGAGTATTTTAAATTTTTGGTTGACTAAATTTATTGTTAATTTAGGAAATACAAAATATCAAGGGGAATTAGCTATACAAAAAATTAATCCCGATAGTATAATCTTAAGAATACCTCTATTGTAAGTATTTTAACCAATTTTTTTGAAAATGAGAAATTTTTAATCTGAATCATATACTTAGATACGGTGAAGCCGAATCTCCCGCTGAATCAGCTGCGAATATATTGATTGATTATGTTAAGGTAATGTCGATATTAATTGGATTTGTGCGTGAAAAGATTTTGTAACGGCCGGCTACGATTTTTGAAGTACCAGAATCTATAAAAATCAGATTAATCGCACTATTGGCTTCAATTACATATTTATTAGTATTGGATTTTTATTTTAGGATTCATCAAAGAAGACTGAAATAAATAATATTTCCAAAAGATATCCTACAAATGGTAAATATACCTGCCTTTATAATATTTCTTTTTTTTATATATAACAAATTTTTGAATTCAAAATCTTGAACTTTAAATTAATTTAGTCGAAGATGTCGCTAGAGTAATTAAAGATCTTACAGGTATTTAATTAAATCGATCCTCTTTATTCTCTCTAAAATTTACTTTTAATAAAAATAATTTATTTTATTATAGTGAAAAGTGTTGAACAAAATGTTCCAATAAAAGGAATATTTCATTTTACCGCAAATGAAATGTTTACAAAATATGAAATATGTAGTAAGTCCTTAAATATATATATATATATGAATTAGTATTATTATAAAATCTTTTTTTATTTATTCATTTCTTTAATTTTTTTTAGAAACTTTTGCTAAAATATTGAATTGTTCAAGCGACCATTTAATTCCGCTTGATTCACAACCGCCTTCAGCTGCACGTAAGTTATCGATAATTTATATTTCGTTAAGTAATATAATTATAATACTATATTTGTTATTATACTATTTTTTTTTACAGCGAAACAACCTTTTGATAGTCATTTATCAACCAAGAGACTTGAAGAATTGGGTATTGATACAAAATGTGTCGGGTTTGAAGAGTGGTGGACTAAATATCTTGGAGTATAATTATTAGAATATAATTATTTGAATATAATTAGTAATTTGATTGAAATTTAATTTTTTTTTTCAAACCATTTGTGTAACTTTTTAAATTATTGTTGGAATGTTGGATTATAAGGTTCGATCGATATTATTCTGCATCGATCGATATTAGATGCTCTCCCAATTGATCAAAATCATTTTATTTTATTGGATAAACCTATTTATAACGGTCTTTGACTTTTATAGTTAATCCCTTTACCCAAAAAATACTTTTTTTCATTTTGTATTTCCTAAAAAAGTTTAAAAAGTTTACAAATTAAACGAAAAAGTAAGTAAAAGAAATAAATAACATACGTATATCACGATCATGATGATAATTATTTCAATTATTTCATATTATTCATGTGAAAATTCTAATTGTTTGAAAGAAAAAAAAAATAATAATAAAAAAATTGTTTATGGCTTTTTTTTGTTTTGATTAAACAAATAAGGAGAAAAAAATCGTGCTGTTTTTAAGTTTATACATAATCTTTTTAAGATAAGCTAATTATAATTTTTTTTTTTTTTTATTATCCCCCCAAAAAAAAACTTTTTTTGATTTTTTTTTTAATCGTAAGTTTTTTTTTTTTTCGAAATTTTTGACGGGTAAACGTTTTGTACGTTCATTCGTCCGGGTAATCGCCCAATCATCCTTAAAATTGACAATAATGATAAATAACAATATAATAAACAAAACCGAATTACAGTAAATAAATGCGCATTTAAATGAAATACAATAAATCAAATAGATAGATGATTGAAAACAAATTTTTGATTGATAAAATTTGATAAATTAAATGTTTGAATACGTTAAATAGTAAATATGTTTTGAAAATATATATGAAATTCTATTTTTTTTTTTATCAGCATATATATATATATATATATATATTGGTCATTGAAGGGAAACAATGTTTAAATGCACCTACAAATTTTTATGATTTTATTTTCACTGTGAATGAAAAAGAATATCTTTGTATGAAAAAATATCTCGGAATGAAAAGAATATCTTTGTATGAAAAATCTTTTGTGTGAAAAAAATTATGTATATATCTTGATATAAAAAGTATCAAAATCATTTAGAATGTATCTTTATTAAATTCTACAATTGTATAAAAAAAAAAAAAAATAATTGAAAAAAAATACAAAATGGAAGAAAATATTTTATATATATATAAGTTTTTTTTTTTTTGGATGATGAAAGTCGAGATTATCATTTACAACCTTCAATATGTTATAATTAAATGTTATAAATATATAATAATATGAGAGAGGATATACATATATATATATATAAATTTATTATTTTCTTCCAGTATCACCTCCAGCTGTTGCAGTTGGTGGTTGACCACGAAAAGATTCTTGAAATTTGCTGGTTACATCTTGACCTGCAATAACAGTCATAAAATCTAATAATGCTCCTTTAAGCCAATCTAAATCTTTTGGAATACCATTATTAAATGGAGTTTGTCTTTTAGAATTTGAATCATTTGCTGATGATGAATTGTTATTATTACCAAGATGAACGTTACGATTAACATCAACACCATCCCATGATTGATCAAAATATTTTTGTAAGAAATCCTCCCAATCATCCCCCATCATAGCTATTCTCTCTCTAACTCCACTTCTCAATTGTGCCCAAACACGTGAAGTACGGAATAATCTTCGGGCATCATCGTAGAATGTTAAAAGGTATGAAACAAAAAATATAAAACATACGCTTGTTATACAAAATGAATATAATATCATTAAAGAAACACCTTTTACTACTGAAGATGAAAGAACTTTTCTTGGTATATTAAGAGGACGAAGAAGAAGAGCTTTAAATAATCCATTTTCATTATTATTAGAACTTTTATGAGTTGAAGGTGTTTCTGTAATATCATTTCTAAGTACATTTGTTCCATTAGGTGTTATATTATTTTGTTGTTGTGATGGATAAAAATTTGCTTGACTGATATTATTGAAGTAAGGATTTTGATGTCCTGAAGGTCCTGCAGGATAATCAAAGTCATTGATATCGTCGTACGGACCAAATGGTGGTGTGGGGGAGTTCGTACGAGGAGACATTTGTATTATTTTAAATTCTTCAAAAAATTATTTAAGTTACACTAATGATACTTTTGTTTTGTTAAAAAAGTTTTTTATTGTCTTGAATCTATAAAAAACTAAGAAAGTTCCAAATTTTTGAAGAAAAAAAAAAAATTTTTTTTGCTGCAAGAAAGAAAAATTCCCCAGTCCTATTTATTTATACTGAAAGAGAATATTGAACCCAAAAAAAGAAAGGAGAAACTTTATTAGTAAAAAAAAGGTTTTTTTTTTTTTTTTTTATCGGGTTGAAAAAAGAGGGTACTATCCGAATAAAGGTTTACTTCACTAAAAATGATTTATTATAATAAACAAAGAAAAAAACAAACAATTTTAGATAAGATAACGAATTTTTTCATATACTTACAGGTTCACTGGAAAGAAAATTTACGGTTAAAAAAAAATTTTTTTTTTTTTTTTTTGGTGAAAAGAACACTTTTAGAAAAAAAAGAATTGTATTAAAAACTTATTTATATAAGAATGATAACTGATGTGATAATTATTATATATATGTACATTACACGGGCCCAAAAAAATACATTATAACTTTTCTTGTTTTTGTTTCAGGCGTTTGTACTTCAAAGAATTACCATATATTATTAAAATCACAAGGATTCGGAATCCCTTTTATGATGACATCTTTTTTTTTCTAATAAGGTAATGATGATTATTATAATTAAAGTGGCTTGGGACACTCATGAAAATCCGTTTTTTAATGAGCTTCCATCTATTAAAACTTGATTTGTTGGTTGTGCAAGTCTTTTTTTCCTCCTTGAAAAAACAGCCTAATATATATTATGGAACTTATTTTTTTTTTTTGAATACACGATCAATTGGAACACATAAGGAAATCATTCTTTTATATTCACGCCTTTCGCATGGTGCTTTTTTGCTTACCATGTAAAGGAATTGTTGCCAATCTTTTAAACTTTACATAACGTATGCACGTAAACATCCTTGATTTTTGAAAGTTATCATATGTACAACTATTTATCTATTTGTCACTAATTGTTAATTTCATGCAATGTTTTTTTTATAAAATGTTTTATTAAAAAAAAAAAATAATAATAAGACCGGTAACAGCATACTGACCGTTTTTTATATTACAAGTCAAAAACTTTAACTATTGTCACGTGATCTGAACGTGAGATTTTCAAGTGATATTCGGGCAAAAAAAATTATTGATATAACGTAATCTTATCTTTATGACGAACATTTTAATCAAACACCAAACTGTTTTTGGGAACATTTTAATCTTTTGTACTAAAAATTCAAGGAGATTTGATGATATTTTGACATTTTGTTTAAGGATTACTTTTTTTTAATAAAACTATATTTCTTTTCTTTCGTATTATTAGTATTTAATTGCAAATTACATAACAGATTATACATTTATACTAAATCAGATGATATACTACAATAATACAGTATAATAATAATGAATATAATATAAATTTTTATTAAGAATAATCTTATTATATCAAATAATCTAAAGTTTCAGTTCTATATTATAAATTGGTATATTTTTTTTTAATATTATTTCAATTGATATTCCTTCTTTCAATTTTTTCAATTAAGAAATTTAATTTAATAATTAATAATAAAATATTTAAACTTTTAATATATCTTGTTTCAAATTATTCAATTCTAATACAAAAATAATGGTATATATTTATTAATATTATATATTATAATTTTATTTATAATTTTTTGAACTAATATTTTACTTAAAAATACTTATTTCAGTCATTTTATCAAATGTTATTTTTTCTAAAGAATTAGCTATTTTTTTAATAAATAAATAAATAATTAATATATATTATATTTTTAAATAATTTAGATCAATAATTTTTTTTTTTTTTGATATCTAATCTTTTATTATTAAATAATATTTTTTTATATAATTAAAATTCATTTAATATATATATATTATATTATTAAAAATGTATTAAACTATCTGTTTCTTTTCTTATAAGTTTTTTTCTTTTTTATTATTGATATCCATTATTCTTGATTTACTTGTAGAAATCTTTAAAGCATTAGTATCAATCATTATATCTTCTATAATTGAAATTAGTCATAAATTAAAAAGAAATAGTTTTCTTTAATATCATCTTCAATATTTGTTAAATCAATTATTTTTAGATCAATTATTTTAAAGTTCAAATATTTATTTTATTTTTATTTTTAATTAATATTATATTAAAATTCCATTTTTTGCAATTAATTTTTTAAATTACAAATTAATTTAATATTTTTATATTTAATATTTAATTTAATTTATTTAAATTATAAATTTATAAACTCAATACAATTTAATGTTGCTACAGCTAAAAAAAAAAAAAATTAAATTTATAAAAAAAATTTTATTTTAGAAAAATTTTTACACAATAATTTCCTATTAAATGAAATTTAAAATTATTATAAAATATAAATTTTAACTTAATTTTTTGGAAGGTTTTTAAGAACTGTTATGTTTAAAATGATTTATTTTACATATAATCTACTTACATAGGAAAATAACTAATTAATAATATATATTTAGAATTTATTTATTAAATGATAGATGATGTATAAATTAATTATATTAATGTAATTTTAGTTTCTTTATATACTTTATATTGAATTCTATTTTTCTTTATTAATAAGTTTAATGATATAATTGACCTATAAACTATTCATCATCTATTAAAGTTTCCTGTGCAAATAGATTGCATTATTTTAATAATGACAGTTCTTGCAGTCTTAGAAAACATTTCTTTTATTTAATTATTTATATATAATAAATAATTTTATATAATTAAAAAGTTATTATTTAAAATCTTTTGAATAGAGACCAGTTATTAAAAATCAAATATTTAAATAAATAAAATTATATATGAATGTAAAATATTGACATATAATATTTAAGTCACTTGATTGGTTAATAATTTATTACATGATTTTCTAAGGTAAAACTCTCTCAAATGACTTTCAAGTAATTTGAAATACTAACAATATATATTATTTATTACTTAAATTCAAATTTAAAACTGAAATTACAAAAATTTAATGTATATGTTATCTACTATATTTTTTTTAAATTTAATTAAATCTCTTTTTATTGGAATATTAGATCAACCATGTAAAATACGATTTACAGCTTCAATTTCCTTGTCATTATTTAATTCATTTAATAAATTAACAAATTCACCCAAATTACCACTTTTAATTATAAAATTTATTATAGCTAAAATATTTTGATCATTTAATCTAATAACAGAAAAAGGAAATTTATTTTTAATTAACTGTCCATAAAATTTTTTCCAGCACTAAAATAATTATCATCAATATAAATTGTTACAGTGGCATTATCCGGGATTAAATGATTATTTTTTATTGTATCAGAATATAATTCAAAGAATGATTTCTTTGATCCAGAATGATTACAAGCATCCAATAAGCAATTGGCACAAGCAATATCAGGATTTAATCCATTTTGTTTCATTTCCTCAAAAGTTCAAAACGCGTTTTCTAATTGACCATTATTAATATAAGCACTCATATAGAACAATAAGTGAATTGATTAGGAGAAATATTCCTTCTTTTCATATCATCAAATTATCTCTCAGTAGATAAATTTCTCAACTTAGCAGAAGCATCAATTAAATTGGTATAAGTGTATTTAATATTATTCATAAGCATCTGTTGATTGAATAGCTTCGTCCAATTTCATTGTTTTGATTTTGCATTAATTAAAGTTGTATAAGCGATTAAATCCGGTTCACATATTTTTTTATATCCTCAAATATTTGATCTAAATCAGGATTTTTTATAGGATTTTTTAAGTCGAGTCCAAGCGCACATTAAAGTTGTTAAAATTACACCGTTAGGTCTAATATTTGCAGTATAGACCATTTCCTTATATAAATCGATTGCAATTTCCGGGTATCCAGATTTAACGCATGCTGACATTAAAGTAGAATAATGATAAATGGTTGGACTTATTTTTTTATCGATCATACGATCAAAATAATGAAAACATTTTCCAATATCACTATTTTTTGCATAATATAAGTTTACTCCTTGATAACCTCTTTCATCAGGTTCAATTCCATTTTCAATTATATTTCCAAATAATCTTACTGCTTCAGTTTGAGCTTTTACCTTACCAAATAAATTTAATAAAATATCATAAGTTTTTTTATTTGGTCTACCCCTATAAAAAATTTATCCGTTATTTCTGTAAAACTCTGTAAGATAAGCCTTTCACGGATCTATTCACGGAAAATGTAAATAAATCGATAAATTCCGTGATATAAGGTTACTAATTCCGGAAATATGAGCCTTTTACAGAAAAAAAATGGAATATAAAAGACGGATCGACTTTTTTTACAGGGTAACTCTATTTCTTTGCATCATTTCTAAAATATATGATGATTTTTCCAATTTATTTTCTTTAACACATTTAAATATCCATCCATCATACTATTATAAATCTCAACATCATAATATTCTTTTCCCAAATTTCCAAATGATTCTTCAGCCGTGATAGGATTCGGTAAATTTCCTTTTGTATTTAAAAAATTGAAATTTTTAATTATCTCTACTATATTTAATTTAACTATATATTCTAATATCATTAAATTATTATTAAACCATTTGATAATTCCATAATTCATTGATATTATGGGGTTTGCAACCGTTACTAACGGTTACTATATTCATAAAATTCTTCTTGTGAGTTAATTATCGAAACCATTGCTCGTGTCTTATTATTTGTCACTACTAAACTTTTTATTTCATCTCTATTAGTTGTAATAAAATTTTCACAAATAACACCATTATTGTATGTTCTTTTACCAACTATAATTTCATTTCTATATGGTGAATCACATATTATTAATGAACGTCTAAGAATTTTCCAACAACATTTTTTCATTACAGATTGAAACAACACTTTGGTATAAATCGTTAAGGACGGACTTGGACTCGAACTTGGACTTCAGAACGACTTGGACGGCTTGGATTTCGAGCTTTTATTGGTCCATTAAACATTATTTTTTTTTTTAAACTTTATCCCAGAAAAAAAATTTCGTAGATAAATTTGATAAATCGGAAAATCAAAAAAAAAAATTTTTTCTTAAATCTGGTGATCAATGATTATCTGTTATGCATACTCCATGAATCACTTTCCAATACGTGCACCGGTGCACGTGCAAATTTTACATAGTTTGAATTTATCCCTCAGTTATTGGAACATTTTCAATTTTATTAAAATAGGCAAATTTATAAATTCATAATTCGAATTTTAACAAAAAAATATAATCTACAACATATTAGCTTTTAGATATATATATATATTATTATATATTTGTGAATACCTTTGATTTTTGTGCTGTTAAAAACTTCTGAACATGAATCTTATTTTTATTGGTGGTGGGATTTTTTTTTTATTATTTAATAATATTTTTTTTTAATTATTAATAAAAAAGTTTATACTTTTTATTAAAATTTATTTAATTAATACTAATATTTGATATAGTTATTTGAAATCCAGTTTGATAATTTCTTAATAGTTTGTGGCAGTATATATTTATTCAATAGGTATAATGATTGAGAAATAAATTGTTTTTTAATTTTAAAAAAATTAAAAAAAATTATATAAGTAATTTATAATTAATTATTATTCAATTATTTGTTTATTTGATTATAAATATATTAAAATTAAAGTAATTTTTTAAAAAAAAATATTTTTTTGCAGAATAACCTGTAATATTTTTTTCCATCCTGCATCCTGCAACCACTTGTTCACCTTTTATTTTGCAATTTATTTCTCCATTCACAAAAATCCTAAAAATATTAATATTATTAATTTTTTTTATTTTTTTTTTATATTATATTATTATTTTACTAATATTAAAATTTCTAATTAAGTTTTACCACTTTTTTTTCAACTTGTTATATCTTTTATTTAATTTTGTTTGTATATTATTTATTATAATCTATGAAATTTTTCATATTTTTTATTTATTATTAATTATAATTAAAATAGTAATAATATTAATTATATATATTATAATTTTTTTAATTAAAATTTTTTTAATTATATTATATAATGGTTAAAAATTAATAAAATATTATATTTTTATCATGTTTAAAAATTATTATAAAATAGTATTAAATTTATTTTATATTAATAAATAATTTTATTTAATATAATAAAAATATAATAATAAGAATAAATCAGATAAAATATTGCAAATTTCAAAATTTTATTGATATTTTATTATAATATATATTAATTATATGATTTAAAAAAAATTTAATAATAAAAAAATATAATAAAAATATTCAATTTGTATTATAAATAAATTGTTCCCAATTATATTATATAATTAAAATTAAATACTATTTTTTTTTATAATATTTATTAATTGAAATTTTTATATTTTAACTAATTATATAATTATGTGACATTTTTGTGTTTTATTGTTTTATAAAATATTATTATAATTATCTTGTTTTTATTGTTTTTATATACAAGAAAGGTATTTGTATATATATGATTACATATATTTTCTTGAATATTAATATGTAAAATAATGAAATAGCTAGGATGTTTATCAGCATTATTTTTTTTAATTTGCTAAAAAATATAAATAAAAAATATATATTTTTTAATAATAATTTTTTTAGTTTTAAAATAAATTATTTAAAATAAATTATTTAATTTTTTAATTTTAATTATAATTTTTTTTTTAAAAAAATATATAATTAATTAATAAATTTTTTTTTTATAATATTGTAAATAAAATAAATATAATCTAAAAATAATTTATTTATTATTTACATAATAAAGATTTTATATTAATCTAATAGTTTTATTAAATTAAATATATTTTTATCAAATTTATTTTATGAATATATAATCAATTTTATTTATTTTATAATTATTAAAAAATATTCTATAGTAATAAGTTATATTCTTGTCCAGATGACGTAATTCCAATATATTATACAATATTAAAAATTATTTATTATTTTTATATTTTTATTTTTATATATTTAAATCATTATTTTTTTTTTAATATAGTGCTATTCTATAATTTATATTATTATATTAAATATTAAATAATATTATTTTTAAAATAATAATTTTAATACTATATTTTAAAAAAACTATCTTATATAATTTTTGTAAATTATTTAGATTTATTATTTCTTCTTTTTTAATTTATATATTGTATAGATTGCAATAAATCTCAAGTTTTTTATAATAATTTAAAATATCAAAATAATTAGTAATAAGTGTATTATTTAGATAAATTATTTAAATAATTATAAATCATCCAGTTAGAAATTCTTTTATTTTCAATTTACTTTTTATAAAAAATAGTGAAAAAATAGTTAATAAGAATAATTTTATATTAAAATTATGTTTAAAAAATATTACTTTATAATAGTAAATGATTTGAAAATTTAAAAAAATGAAAATCAATTATTAATATATATTTTAAATAAATAAATTTTTATTTAAAATGTTTAATTGTATAAGCAAATAAGAAAAGTGTGAGTTTTAGCAATTTTTCAATTGTGAAAAAGGACTTCTTTTATACATATTTGAGTTATAAATATCATATTTTACTTTCCATATTTAATAGTTAATTAATTGTAAAAAATAAATCTTTTATTGTATTAATTAAGTAAATTCTATTCAAATAATATAATAAATGTAAATTTATAGCTTATTATGTTACTGAACAAATATTACCTTTTTAGTAAATGAATTTTTTTATTCTATTTATATACTATTTTTATGAATTTGACTACTAAAAAGGGTAGTATAAATTTTACTCTAATTATAGTTTATTTATTAATTTATTACCTACAACTGTAAGTTAAGCGAGAGAATCATCGATTATGATTTATATAAGTAAAACAATAATCCCGAGCCAACTCTCTGCTAAAAAAAAAAAAAGAAACGGCCGACAGTTGTTAAACAATTTTGTAAAATTTAATAATTTTAAGCTATATTTGTTATTTGAAATGCACTTTTTTAAAAAAAAGAAGAAAATAAAATAAAAAAAAGTCTATTATTAAAAAGCAGTAGAAGTATCTTCAGTAATTTTTATAGGAGGAATAAAAAGATGATTATTATCACCACTACCACCGCTAGCATCGGAACTAGTTTCACCATTATCATCACCATTATCATCACCATTATAATCTAGATTTTCAAAATTATTATCATAATAAACATTATCATAATTATAATTATCATAATCATAAAAACGTGATTGAGGGTAAATATAATTATCAGATTGCCAATATTTTGCTTGTTCTTGCTGTATTTCAACCAATCTTTCCATATATTTTACGTAAAGGTTATCGATCATTTCTTGATAAACTTTACGACGTTTCTGCCAAAAGGTTAAAGGTTTTTCTTCCTTTTCTTCTTGAATAGAAACTTTATTTGAATCAGGACTCTTTAAGAAGGTAGCTAAGTTTGATACATCACAGCCGAATCCTATTGTCAATTGTGCGGTTTGTACTATACCAATAATTACTAATAATGAATTCCATACGAAAAACCTAATGATATAAAAAAGTTTTAATATAAACCATAATTTACTTATTGAAATATTTAAATATTAATAAATTATATTCTTACATCATTATTAGGTGTGTTAAAAACACTATCCATCGATTTATAGTAATAATGAAATGGATAAAAATATTATATGATAATTTAAATAATTTTACTATTGTATCAATAATCCACATTTTTTATTACTTTTTTTTTTTAAAAAAAGAAATCTTCTAGATATATATAGATATAGATATATATATATATATTTTTAAAAAAAAAGAGAAATCTTTTTTAAAAAAAAAATTTTTTTTTTTGATAGTTAACCCGTTTATATTTAAATGATTTTTTTTTTAATTTGTATATTTTTATTTCATAAGAATGACGCGACAAATAAAATTGACATATGTGAATAACGTATGACTTTCAGAAGGTAATTTAAGGAGTTACAGAGTGAAATAATTTTCATATTATCTTTGTCTAACCATTACATGTGATAATTACTTTATCAGTCTTACAATATAAAAAATTTACATTATTTATTGTTTGAAAAAAAAAAAATAATTCGGAATTTGAAAGTACATTTTTTATTGTTTTGTTTATTTAATTTTGTTTAAGCTCAAAATCATATAAGTTTTAATTTGATCCGTAAAAACTCCATTCAGAAAAATTTCTTATTAAGTATTTTAGTGAATGATAATGATAAGCCTTACCAATAAAAATTTGCATAGGTTGCATTTTTCTTTTTTGATTTCTTTTATTGTAAATCTTGTGCAACCTTCCTCTTAAAAGCAAGTAAAGCAAGTATACTGCAAGCTTTAGATATAGATCATGTGAAACGTTTAACATTTGAACGTATGCAAAAATCAACATCTTTTTCTTTCCTTTTCTTCCTTTCTTTGAAGAAAAAAATATGTTAGAAAATGTTTCGATCTGTAGTTGTTACTTTCATATTGTAGTATTTGTATCAATGTAACCTTTATTGAAATCATTATTGCATCATATATACTTTCTTTTGGTTAAAGAAATACTGTGATTCTTTTAATTCAACAAAGAAATTTTGATGTACAGTAAAATTCGTTACAACCATGAATTTCCTTATTGAATTTATTGGAACATAAGATGTTTCATTAATGGGATATGTTTTTTTTTTATTGATAAGTTTCCATTATTTGCATTAATGATACAATTAGTCATGGGGAAAAAATGGGTAAAAGATTAAAAATCCTATTGGTCGGATATAAAATCTATAATAAATCACGAGAGAAAATTTAATCATAGATAACCATAATTAAAAATAGTTTTAACATTAAAAGCATCATACAAACTTTTTGTGCTTGGGAAAATTTTATCATAAAATTTAAAAGTAATGTGACTTTTAACCAATTATATTGAATAAAACAAACTTTCTTTTAACGGCGAAACTTTTTCTCCACACTTAACTTTTCTTCTCTAAATTTAACAATAATTAGTCATGGCTACCGCTTTCTTTAGAACAAACCCAGCTGTAAGTATTATTATAAATTATTTGTATATCATTTAATTTCTTTGATTCATTTAAATTCTTTAAATTCTTTTATTTATTTTATAATTATTTATTTATAATTATCATTCATTTTTTTTAAGCTTCTTCCTCTTTTCGTTGCTGCCGGCGCTGGTATTTTCGGTGGTGTTGGGTAAAGATTAGTGATTTAATTTATCGTGTAATTGATTTTATCGTTTGGTTGAAAGATATTTTAGTTTAACCTTTTATTTTTTCTTTCTTAGATATGCTGGATACACTTTAGCTAAAAGTCCTGAAGTTGTAGTTAATAGAATTACTCCACAACAACCTTGGAATAAGATTAAACAACATGAAAATCCAAAGGTAATTTAATTTATTATTTTGGTTTTAAAAAATTATTTACTTTAAATTAATCTAAAATTCTTTTTATTATAAACGCAAAATGTTTTTCATTAATCAAAATAATGAATAATAATTTGTCGAAATTTTTAGTTGATCACTATTAACAAAGAATTCTTTGAAAGTCGTAAAGGAGTAAAAACTGCTAATTACAATCCATCAGCAAACGATTCATGAGATAATTTACCATGATGAAATGATGTTGATTTAGTAATATCTTTTTTTTTTGTTATTATGATTTGTAGTTGTAATTTGTTATTATGTATTAGTTGTTAAAAGTCATAAGTGTTAAGTGTTAGTTATAAGTGTTAATTTTTCTAAGTTTTTGTAGTTTATTGTAAATATTATGATTAGTCTACTTAAATAAATGAATTCAAGATCATAATTATTATAATATTACATGTAATTAAATTATTGATAATATATTTGTAATTCTGTATATATTATATAACCCTCCCTTTATATTTTTATTTATTTTGCCTTACTCACAGAATTTACTATCTATAACCCTCCCTCTCTCTCTATATATATTTTTTTATTTATTTTGATTCTCTTGCCTTACTCACAGAAAAAATTGTAACAAATCCAACCACTATAAATGCACTCCACCCTTTCCAAATATTTAAACATTGTCCATGGTCAGTTTTACAAAACATCATATGACTTAACCCAAATACAATTATGGCTCTCAATGCATTTAATATGCTCGTAGAAACATTACCAATTTCTTTCATTAACCAATAATATGCAAAATTATGAATAAATGATGAAAAAGATAATAAAAAATACATTAAAATTATCACAAAATTACTTGAATGTGGTATTTTTTTTACCATCTCTTGTGTTATTAATATATTCCAATTTGGAATAGTATAAAATATTATATAGATAAATGATATGAAACTACCATATGTTCCTACTAAAAAACATACTTTTTTTGGTGATGGTGGTAGTGTATTTGGTGCTCGTGCTGTTAAAATTTGATCTGATACAACATAAACACATGCGTATCCAAATGTTGCTAATGATGTTAAAATCATTCCAAACATAGTGTTAGACATGTGATATGAATGTGGCATCGTCGTTCCCGTTGAACTTGATGGTGGTGGTGGCGTAGTCAATTCCTTATTTTGATTTATTCCTAATGCGCTAAGCGCAAGTCCAACTGATACACCAATAATAGAAATCGATTGTACGAAGGAAATTTTTCGTCCAAGAAAAAAGAATGAAAGAATAGCACACCAAATAACAACCGAACTATATATTACTTGGTACATCTATTTTATGAAATATAATAATTAATTTTCGATGATCTGATAAAATCATAATAAAAATAAAAAATGAATTTTTTTTTCCTTCTTACCCCACTTCCAACATAAAAGAATCCAATTGTTAAAGCGAAATTGGCAATAACATCTAAACAAGCAGCAGCGAAAATGATTTTATGATCTATAGCCTCTTTTGGTTGGTTCGTATTAATAATATTTTGAGCATCTATTGAAGTTTCTTCTTCAGTTCCTGGTAATAATTGATAATCTTTTGTCATCGATGCCTAAATTTCAAATAATAATAAGGAATTTGAATAGTAGATCATAAATCTATTTGTCATTTCTTTTATCCCCGAAAAAAAAAGAAAAGAAAAAAAGAAAGAAAATAGGTTTATAAAAAAGAAAATCACTTAAAAATTATATTTATAATATTGATATTATAAGGATCACTAAAATTTCTGACATCTACCATGTTAATATCATCATTATTTTTACGAGATCCATACCATCCAGGCAAAAGTAAAAACCCAACAGCTGCCATACCCAAATAAGTTGCCGTATTGGTAAGTAGACTAAAAAAAAATTAAATAAATCTAAGGAAAAAATTCTTTGTTTTTCTAAAAAGAAATTCACAAGAAAAAAATTTCTCAAACCTCAAACCAGCTAATAATTAAAAAAAAAAATTCCTTTTAGTATATTGATTTATTTTAATCGAACTAAATAGAATCATTTTTACTTACTTGCAGCACCTTGATAATATAAAAATTGTTGTCCAAGAGTTGAAAAAAAACCGGAAATTAAAAATAAAGCTTCATATAAAATAATAGAAATTAGGGATGGTTTCACTTGTTTCGTCATTATGTATTCTTATATTTTTTTAAATAAAAAATAAATAAAATATTTTATTCTTCTTAAAAATAAAGAAAATTCTAGATAGAAAAGAAAAGAAAGTTTGATTGTTCGTTCAACGAAACAAAAACACGTATATATATACTGGTTATATTAATATATATTTATATGTATAAGGTATAAAAGATTGAAAGAAAAAATTTATATTAATTTATAAATTAAAAAGTATTCTATCACGTGAGCATTAATTAATTATTGTAAATTCGGCATGTATTCATGCATAAAAATTAAATATGTTAAGTTCCTGCGGATTTGGCTCATTTTGAAACAATAACATCCTATAAGTAGATCAGAAATTACGTGAATGACTTATACAAAACTAGGTATTCCTAGGATTTTTCTGTCTTTACTTTATTGTTCCAATTGGTAGGAGATTCAACGACGAAAAAGTCATGTACGTATCGTAATTTTAAAATTGAAAAGTTTTATTTTACAGTTCTTTTAGTTCTTTTATATCTTTTGATATTTAATCCCATTTTATTTACGTTGTTTTCTTTTTTGTAGTTTCTTGTCCGTTATATAACTATATTTATATTTCATTTATTTAAAAAAAAAGAAAGATGCAATTATTCTTTCCTCGTCAGAAACCAAAAGCTAACGCTAAAGATGCTATCGTTCGTCTCAGAGATACTTTGCAAATGTTAGAAAAGCGTGAAAGTCATTTGCAAACTAAGATTGATACTGAGCTAAAAAATGCTAGGTCGAATGCGGCTACTAATAAAAGAGGTATGTTAATGTTTAACCAAAAAAAAAAACAAATAGTATCTTCTTATATGGAATTCTCACGTAATACGTGAAACCCGTCGCGTTATTTAGATTAATTCTTTTTTTTTTTATCTATAAAAAAAAATTTTCTTTTTCGTTTGTTTTTTTTATTTCTTCTTGTATTTAAACATTTTAGATTTCTTAGATGTTATAATAATGTAAATGTTTTGTTTCTCCTTTCTTGTTTCATAAACATTAACTAAAAAAAGGTAATTTTTTATTTATTACTTTCTAGCTGCTTTGATGGCGCTTAAACGAAAGAAGCAATATGAAAATCAGATCGAAAAGATATCCGGTGCACGTATTACAATCGAAGCGCAGGTGATGGCGATTGAAAATGCGAATGTTAATTTGGAAACTCTTAAAGCTATGGAAAAAGGTGCTGAAGCTATGAAAGCAATACACGGATCTATGTATGTTACTTTTTACATTTCCTTGAACAAATATATCATATCTAAATTATTTACTTAAAATAATAACCTTCTATTTTTTTTTATATTTAGGGATATAAACAAAGTGGATGATACAATGGATAATATACGCGAACAAATTGATATGGCTGATGAAATTTCAAATGCAATTTCTGCACCAATGATTGGTTTCGATATAGACGATGTATATTTCATTTTATTATAATTGCTATTTATCAACTGTTATCAAATCAAAAAATTATTATTTACTAAATTATAAAAACAATTTTTTTTTTTATTTTATTTAGGATGAATTGAACGCAGAATTAGAAGAATTAGAGCAAGAAGTTCTTGATAGTCAATTGCTCGGAGCAGATGCACCTCCAGTTACTGCTCCTAACGTACCAACAGGCGAACCTGGTATGAAATTTGATGAATTTTTTTTTTTCTCGTTACTGATTTAGAATTAACAAATTATTTTTCAACTTATAATAGCGTACAAAAAGAGAGTTACTGTTACTGAACAGGATGAAGATGATGAACTGGCGGAACTACGTGCGACCATGGCGTTGTAATTTAGCATCCTTCTTTTTTTTTATTAGTAGTAAATAAGAACTTTGTTATGAATTGAATGTTATATAGATATTATTTCCGTTTAAAAGGATATTTTATAATATAAAAAAAAATTTATTCTGAAAAAACGGATAAACGGATGGGACTTATTATTTACAATTTTAAATTATTCTTCAATTTGTTATTATTTTTATCTCATTTTAAAGAAATTTTTTTTTTTTTTTTTTTTAAAAAAAAACAAGCATAAATTTTTTGAATAATGATTTTAATTAACCTTATTTTTTCTTTGTATTATTTTTTTACATTGCAATGATTGTTTGTTCACTATACTTAGAAGGATCACAAAAGCAATGTTTCATCATTTGAAACAATTGAAACTGTTTAGATACAATTTTAGATCAGATTATCCAGAATTCTTTAAATTACAATACTCTTTGTTTTTTTTTTATTAATATTATTATTATTGTATAAATTATTTTCTAAAAAATCCTAATACACAGAGATTATAATGTAATAATTCTTCTATCCTTTTCCATTCTTTTTTATGTTCATTTAATATGGAAGTTAAATGATTATAAAGTTGTTGATCATCATTATTTGATAAAATAATATCCCCATAAATTTTTAAGAAATGATTTAAATAAGCTTGTACTAATTCAAAATCTTTTTTGGTTTTTAATTTAAATTCAATCGCATTTAAGAAATATTTTAAATCTAAAAAATTATTTTCAAGACTTAATGATCTTAATTCAAAATCAATTGCTGAAGGATTTAAAGTCTTTGTGAATTCAAAAAATTCTGTATCTATATATGATGGGAAATAATAATAATAATAATAATTTTTTAAATAAATAATTAATTAAATTTATTATCTTATTATTAAAAAATGTTAAAAAAAAAAGATTTAACTTACAATCTCCTTCTTCTTGATTCTTTTTTAATATTCTCACGAATTCTGTTTCTACTTTAATATCAGACATTTTTATATTCTTGGATTTTTCCTTATCTTTAGATTCATTTGAATTATTTACTGGTATAAATTTGGGATCAACTCCAGGCAATGTAGGTAAGAAAAATGGTGCTTTCTCATCTACTTTTGGAGGTTCTTTGGGTTTATTTCTTTTCTATTATTGACAGGGGTATTATTGAGAGTGTGTTATTGACATGGAGTGTTATTGATATAGGGTATTATTTGACATATGGCGTTACAAATCAAATAATTACTAACAACTAATTAATAATTAAATCATATTCACAAATACCTTAATAGTCTCCAAGTTTAACAAATTTTGCCATTTGGATTTTGGCATTGATGATAATGTTATCATTTGTTCTGAGAGTTGTTCTGCAGTTTCAAATGATTTTTCATCTTCCTTATCATTAACTACTTCATCAGATTCATCTAAAATAAAATAATTCGTGTTATAATATGAATAGATTCATTAGGATTATGGTTGTATTATTTATACCTTCATTATCACTTTCCAATCCAGTTGTAGTCGGAAGCGCTACTGTATATATTATCTCATCGTCACTTATGTTTCGTAAGGATACATTATAAAATTGTGCACGGTTCGCCCTAATATAAATCAAAAAAAAAACTTTCTATTATCTTTGCGTGTTAAAAAAATCGGATTAATGGTTTTTTTCTGATTTGTTACCACAAAAATATTCCAACATTGTTAACATGTGAAGTGGCCAAAAAATCACCAGTCGGAGAAAATGTAACACTCGTGGGTATGTCTTCCACTCGAAAGATATCAACTAAATGACCCGTAGGTAAATCCCAAGTACGAATTGTAGTATCAAGAGATGTGGAAACAATCCATCTTCCATCAGGACTAAATGTCTGTAATATGTTAAATAATATTATAATCTTGTAATATACTATTTGTAAATTAATCATGAAAAACCTACCAAATCTGAGATCCTATTCCGATGACCCCAAAATTCTCTTACAACTTTGCGAGTTTCTATATCAATTACACGTATACATAAATCATCACTAATAATCGCTAATAAATCATTGTTGCAATGAAATAACATAGCGGAAATAGGTGACATTATCTTAATAGTATGCAGCACTTTCGCTGTATGAAAATCCCATATCTAAAGCATTATAAAATGTTAATAAATGCAAACCAAAAGTTAAAACATTAATAATCAATTACCTTAACAGTACCATCAAGAGAACTACTAATTAATATTCTATTAACTGGATCACTTGCTAAACCAGATATTGATTTGACATGTCCTACAATCACCAATTAGACTATTTAATAACCAATGATTTGCAGATGAAGTTAACAAGAAAATTTATATGTACCATCATTTCCAGCAAAAGTTCTTCTATGTAATCCAGATTGCATATTAAACATTTCGATTACACCAGATGATGTTCCAATAAATCCAAAATTTCCACATGCACTTATATTTGATGCCTAAATTAATAAATTAATTTTTAAGATTTTTAATTTTTATTTTTTTTTTACGGAAAAAAAAAGAAAATTCTTTATTGCACGCACCTTAATCGATGTTCCATCAAGAGTTTTAAAAATATGTTCTCCTAGAGCTTTTCTCTGAAATGACCATGTTCGAGCTCTTGAATCATTAATATGACATGTAAGGATATTATCCCATTCTTTTTGTTTAGATTCGGCTAAAAAAAAAAAGTAATTATTATTTAAAAAAAAGGTACGATAGATATTATAATCACTAAAGTACTATCTTACATGATGAAAAATCCGTAATCTGGGGAAATTTAAGTTCATCAACATGCTTTTTTGAACGCTTGGATTGTTTAATAATGGATCCTAAAAATTATTAAATTTATTAATATAATGATTTAATTGTAATTACTGAAAAAAAATTATTTTGAATTGATATAGTAACGTAAATGATTTATAACCTTGCGATAATTCTACACTCTGAGAATCGCGAATTACAGAAAATACTCTAAGTGACCTGTCTCCTGCTGCACTAAGAATGAAATGTCCAGAAGATCCATAATATTTGATCTTTGTTGGAGGTGAATGATGCCCACTTCGCGACTTAAGAACACGATGTTCAAACCCATCTCGCCCTTCAAAAATCCATTCCTAAGAATAAATGTAAAATAAATCTTAACCTTGAGAATTAATATTATAATGATATTAAAAATATGTTTATACCTTAATCGAATTATCAGCGCCAGATGTTATTAATATTGGTTGTCCAATAAGGAATTGCATTGAAGGAATTAATCCATCATGAGCACCTTTAATCACATTATATAATTTCTGCTTATCAAGATCCCACATAGATATATCTCCATGCATATTAGCAGAAGCCATTACATGCCTATCATCTATAAAACATGTTTAGTTAGAGAGGTTGACTAACATTATAAAATTATTGATGATACATATGATGATAATTTTTTCAAAAGTACCAGTTCTGAATGAAATTGAAGTTACGCATCCCTCTTGCTTTAATGACATTATACTCTCATCCAATTTAATATTATGCAAAATTATTGTCCCATTAAGTAAACCAATAGCGATAACATCCACGACAGGAGATTGTGTAAGGAAAGTAATTGGAGATTCAAATGAAGGAAATGAATATATCATTTTCCTATCACGTAAAAGTAAAAAAAGGAAAATAGAAAATATAAATAAAAATAAAATTAAACAAAATTATTTAAAATGATATAAATACTTTGTGCGAACATTCCAAATTTGCATTTTTCCTTGTCTACTACCAATTAATATTTTGTTTAGATAAGTGCTTGGATGGATGACCGTTGATAAAGTAAAATTCTCATCAAATTTAATTTCATCATAAAATTCTATTCAAATGTAGTATTTTTAAAGTTAAATTCTATCAAGATATTTTCTAAAAAAAAACTAACAAATTTCATACCTCCAGAAGTATGGTCCCATAAAGTAAGTACATTATCATCGTTTAAAGCAATAATATAATTACTAAAAATTATAAGCGAAAATATATTTCCCTTGATATTTCCAGTATATCTAGTAACCTAAAAAACTCGTCTAAATTACTAAAATTTTTGAAATTAAAATGGATAGTAAAAGTTGAAGAATCACCTCTTTACCACGATGATAAACGATGATTTCTTTTCCACATGCAGCAAAAGTATCTTCATTTAATGATGCAATAGCCGTAATAGGTTGATTTGTTTGAGGACCTTATCGATAAATAAACGTTAATAAATAAATGGTGTTGAATAATTCTAACACGAATGGAACATACCTATAGTTATCAAATTTAGTTTCCCGCACTTGAAATATACAAATATAATAACAAATTATTAATACTTTTATTAAAGTATTTATGTAATTGTAAGAAGAATAATAAACCTGTTTTTAACATACTTCATATACATGAAAACTATTACCAACACAAGTTGTGAGGTAATATACGTCTCCTCTTTTCTGAATATCAAAAGGTATATCATTTGCAAAATATCCTATTGCGCGAAAAGGTTGAAAAATTTTAGTGTGATTACTTGGTGTTTGAATTTTATCATTTTTTTCTAATCTGATTTTCTTGAACATTTCGAATCAAAAGTAAAAAAAATTTTGAATTGATAATCGGGGGTTCAAAATCGGAAATCTGTGACAGGTACCCTAGGTCGAAAATCAATCAGATAAATTGATATCACGTTATTATTACAATATTATTGGACCTAATTTTATGTACAGTATTTGCAATTTGCCGATCAAAAATGTTATTGCATACACATGAAAATTAGAAAGAAGCCATCGATTGAATTACTTTTTAGATGAGTAGTAAGAAAGTTAGAATCTGCGCAATTTGATACTCTAATTTAAAGTCCAAGCCCGCACAATTGTTCGCGAGTCGCGACCTGTCAATAGATTTACTGAATCTGCGAAGTTTAATAAAGAAAATTCTTCATACCTTCTCTTTTCTCCCGAACTTGTGAAGTAATTCAGAATTAGCATTTCCATGTGATTATATATATCGAATTCACGACATAGTAATACGTAATTAAATAACCTCCTGGATCGTTTAGTTGTCATGCTCGATTTATTACTCTGCAAGTCTGCAACGTAAACGCTCAGATTATCTGATCAGTTTTGTCTGTAGTATTTCAATTAATATAAAGAATATGTATCGTGGACTGTATCCGCGTGCTACTACTATTAAGCAATGCGATGTTCTTTCGGAACTAAAGTACGCCAGTTGGATACAAAAATACGAACATTTTAGATACTGTTTTCACTAGTTACGCTCCAATTCCATTATGAAGATATATAGAGACACACGATTATGTTTATTTAATTTTTTAAAAGATTTTCAGATCTCCACCGTATATTCCTATATATCCTGTAATACGTTCAAATTTCTTTATGGGTATCCATTATATTCTTTTTAGGATGAAAGGCTCTCAATATACAGTTCTCGAATAAAGTAATCGGAATTACAAAAAGTGCAATAAATAAAAATCCAATGATTAAAATTGCTTCAAATTTTCCAAATTTATTGGTAAATGTGTAAATATTATGCATATAAAATTTCAGCCCTTTATCTCTTTTCCTCGTCTCTCAATCAATTTTTTAATTGAGAAAAAAAAAGTCGTTAAAAATTTAAGCTATAAAATTCTAAAAATTCTGGTACAGCATTCAAATAGTAGTTTATTAAGGATTGGATGATTATGAAATAAAGCTTACATAATGTTGATTCTAATAAAAAAAATTTCACACTTTATCATTTGTTGGCTGTTGAAAAATTTGGAATCAAAGTTTACTTTCCGTATTGATCGGCAATCGGCCCTAACCCTTAATATTAGTTGAAGGGCAAAATTGGATTTAAAATATAATAATTATGAAGGATTATAATAAAATCTAATTAATATTAGATAAATAATATTTAATTTATTTGAAAAAATATCAATCCAAATAAGCTTAATGCTTTTAAAATTGAGTTTTATTAATGATTTTTGAGTCAACTTTAATCCAAATTTACTGAAAAACTGATTAATTAAATGGCAAAAAAAAATTTTAATAAATTAATAAAAGATATTCTTTTATGTTTATAATATTTTATTACAAATATACATGCTGATTATTAAATGTTTGAGAACAATATCAAATCTTTATAAAATTTACACACTGCTTAAATTTTTAACGATATTTTTTTTCAAATTAAAAAATCGATTGTGAGACAAAGAAATAAGATATAAGGCTGGAATTTTATATTTATAACCTTTACACATTTAGCAACAAATTTTCGAAATTTGAAGTTATTATAATCACTGGTTTTTATTTTTTTGCATTTTTTGCAATTCCGATTACTTTTTTCGAGAACTGTAATATATGCTTCCGGTTGTTTTATTGCAAGTTGAAACAGAAGTATTTGATATAACTTTCGTCAAACGACAAGTCTTCTTTATTTGTAATAATTTCGATATGTCTCTTGACTTATCTTCTCTACAAAGATTGTGGCAGTAATTGTTACTATTGTGAACGCCACATATAGTTATTCTTTTGTTCCGGTCTCTTATCAAATAGGCTACTCCTAATATACAATATCAAAAAGCAAATATTTATGCTTTATCTTGAATTATACAAAACCTACCTCTATGGAAAAGGAAATCGTTGGATAGTTGTCCAACATTTTTTTTAAATTTAAAAATTTTAAAAGTACTATATATTATTATTTTTGGAATCATATCAATTTATTTTCTCGAGACAATAACAGTACAATGTAAATTTTATGAACTAAGGAAACGCGAGGACATACTATAATAATAGATTTGCTAAATATGAGCGGATAATGGAATGAATAATTCGCCATTTACACCAAGCTTGGAATAAAAAAGTGGACAGGCTATTCCGGCACATGATTCAATTCAACTTGGTTTTTTTTTTGAGTAAAAACATGCGATAAACGGCAAATTTGCCTAAATCTAACTAATAAATCAATAACGATGGTCTATTAATTTCAAATGTTCTTCTTTTTCAACTTAATAAAAATCATATTTAAAGAAGTGTTTTGAGTATGACAATTTTCTCAGACTATATTGTTTAAAGAAGACTTCTATACGTCACGTAAGAATTTCGTATTCTTACTATGGCGGAACTTGGTAGTAAGTAGATGCATAAATCAAACAGCACAATTTTGCATATCACGGATTTTTGAGAATATATTTTATAATAAATTTTCTTAAAAAACTGAGAATTGAGACTATATTAAGAATTCGAAATAAAAAATGACTTTGAGTGAAAAAGAATTTTTCTGTGTATATTAATTTAGTTACCTGTTATAAACGCGTGAGCTTGTTAGTTAGTCCACTGTTACATTTCTGTAATAATATTATTTCGTTAAATAGCACTAATTTGTCAAGTAGTAAGATAGAATACTAGGATTTTTACTTATTATGATCCCTTTGTACGAGAATGACGTACGGATAAATATGATCCAAAGACATACCTCGTTATATAGTGATGATATAAAAAAGATAAACCTAGACATCATCAAGGAAGTTAATTATAAAATTATTTATTTATGATATTTCATCCCCATAAAAAATTTTATCCGTTATTTCTGTAAAAACTCCGTAAAAATGAGCCTTTCACGGATCCATTCACGGAAATGTAAATAATTCGATAAATTCCGTGATATAAAGTTATTAATTCCGGAAATATGAGCCTTTTACGGAAAAAGATGAAATAAAAAAAACGGATTGACTTTTTTACAGGGCATTATTAATAGTTAAAATAGTAATAAATTAGAGAATCATGAGAGCTGAGAAATCGATACTTCCACGTTTACTACATCATAAAACACTGTTCAAACGCCGCGCAATACATTAATTATATATAACACGATAATGCCAAAGATTCATTCTCCTTTCTTATGATTTCAAGTTTTTCAACCATGACCTATTGAAAGGTATTTACATTTTCCTAGAATATTTTATTTAGCGATATAATATTAAATGACTGTAGCTCAAACGCGATTATGTATCATGGTCAGATTTGACCATGCGCCAAATGTGTCTGTGATAATTAGAATTAATTTTGTTGAATGTGCAACATCAAATATTCCTGTTCCATGATAATTTGAGATATGACGGTAACGGTAAACTATGCTCCAAAGGTATCGACTACACCGGAGTATAATACGATAAGTCATAGGTGTAATATCGGTATTCCAAATAAATTAATCTCATTAGAATCATTGATACTGCGATCATGTGATAAATCAGAAGCAAATGATATTACGCTTATTCTGATACAAATTAGGTCGTGAGAAACCATAATAAAAGTTGTACAATTTCCATCATCCAAATGACCCCCTGCATTATGATTGGCAACTGTTATAATTCTAAATGAACAATAAATTATATGAACAATGATGAGTAACTTATAACTGTAAACTGTAACAACTTTAATGATTTTGAAGCAGAATAATTGATGATTACAGTAGTATTATACTAAAGTTAAATATTCGAATGTCGTAAAAAGAACTTTATCTACTAAACATCTGTTTATTTGTGGCAATATTGTTGATATTTTATGCAAAGATATCTAAAGTACGCACATATACATATATATATAAACAACAAATACTTAATTAGGTGGTTCCGAACAATACGTAACTGTATATAAGTTGTACAGTTTATTGAGATGATGTTTAATATATGCGCGATTTTCTTAATTTAAATAAAGGTTTCCATATTTTTTTTTGCTGCAGTAATTTGCGACATTTAACTGTTAGACAATTAATAATTAATCCGGTGTAGATCATTTACTTATGATTACTAACAGATATTTTTATTTGTTCTGTACATGCATATCTGCTGCACCATTTTTTTTCATTTAAAAAACAAATTATTATCAAAATGCGGTGATAACATGCTCTGCACTAATTTGATATTTTTAATAAAAAAAAAAAAAAAATGCGATTTATCGTTATTTATCGTTGTACCAAAAAAAAAAAAAAAAAAAAAAAAAAAACCTAAAAAAAAAAAAAAAAAAAAAAATTTTTACGGAATAAAAAATATATACAACATATGATTATTGCTCAATGATTATTACTAGTACATAAAAATAATCGGGAATTCTATATTTTGAACTAAGTATTTAGGAAGACAGTTTTAGTTGCCACACTTCACGTAGCAATTTTATTGTGCCAAAAAATGTCATTTTTAAATTTTTTACTTTAAGTTCATAAGTAATGAATTTATTCAAGTGATGAATTTACCAATTATGCTAAAATATCCTGTGCATGGAAATATTTTATATTGCATTATACAAAAAAAAAATAATTTCCTAATTTTTTTTTACGAATTCTCTAGTTGTGAAAATCGTGCAACATAACTACTGAACACGAAAAAAAATTTTCAACTTATTATTACGTAAACCGATTTTATTTTGAATTTACAATTAAATTAATACAAATAATGAGAATTATAAATTCTAACCTTAATTTTATTTGTTTTACTTATGTGTTGGTGTTCTGATAAACATAAAACATTTTATGCAGCTATCAGTTTATCTGTAAAAATATCTCGAATATCTGTCTAGTCAGTTGCGCCACATTCAACAAGTCAAGAATATTATTACGAAACAGATATTTTAACTGTTAAAGACAATTTACAAATTAGTAAATATTAAGGAGAACCCAACACACTCGAACTTATTTAAAGGTCTTCCGTTTGATTGTTGAATCGAAATTTTTAAATTTTTATTCTTTATCATCAAAACATTTAAAATCGTATTAAAAAATGATTCAAACCAATGTTACACAATTAGATTGTCCCGAATTCAGACAGAATCAACCACAACAAATGTCTGTATATAATTTGTCTAATACTTCTAATACTTACCCCATTACTTTGGACGGACAACCCCTGCATCAATTGCAAAATAATTTAAGAGAACAAACTTTTGCACAACTCCTAAATCAATCGCGAAATAATTTAAGCGAACAAACTTTTACTAGACATAAACAAATTTGCGACGCCTATTTTTCACAACTCCTAAATCAATCGCGAGATAATTTAAGTGAACAAACTTTAGCTGGACAAACTTATTCACGACACGTACATCAAAGTTATCCACATCAGTCTCCACCTATATACCAAGGTTATCCACAATTATCTCCACTTATATACCAAGGTTATCCACATCAGTCTCCACTTATATACCAAGGTTATCCACATCAGTCTCCACTTATATACCAAGGTTATCCACATCAGTCTCCACTTATATACCAAGGTTATCCACATCAGTCTCCATTTATATACCAAGGTTATCTACAACAGTCTCCACCTATATACCAAGGTTATCCACAACAATCAACGTCAGGCACATATAGCATGGATCAAAATAAAGAACCTGACGTATTGCCATTATCATCTCAACCGTGTCATAAATTAATGCCAGCGGTAAATTTAGTAAATCAGTCTCCACCTATATACCCAGGTTATCCACAACAATCTCCCAGTTATCCACAACAATTACAAATATCGGATCAAAATGGAGAACCTGACGTATTGCCATTATCATCTCAACCGTGTCATACAGTAATGCCAGCGGTAAATTTAGTAAATCAGTCTCCACCTATATACCAAGGCTATCCACAACAATCTCCCAGCTATCCACAACAATTACAAATATCGGATCAAAATGGAGAACCTGACGTATTGCCATTATCATCTCAACCGTGTCATACAGTAATGCCAACGGTAAATTTAGTAAATCAGTCTCCACCTATATACCAAGGTTATCCACAACAATCTCCCAGTTATCCACAAAAATTACAAATATCGGATCAAAATGGAGAACCTGACGTATTGCCATTATCATCTCAACCGTGTCATACAGTAATGCCAACGGTAAATTTAGTAAATCAGTCTCCACCTATATACCAAGGTTATCCACAACAATCTCCCAGTTATCCACAAAAATTACAAATATCGGATCAAAATGGAGAACCTGACGTATTGCCATTATCATCTCATACAATAATGCCAGCAGTAAATTTAGTAAATTCCCAAACAACATTTACTGACAAGCCATCAAATTTGCGAAATAATTACCAAACAATTACGAAAACTGCATCCAATACTAAAAAAAGAGATCCTCATACTTTTGAATTAATTCTTATTAAAGATAAGAAATCTATCATACCAAGAACGTACGAATATTTTTACTATATTCGAGATTAATCTTTTTCTTAATTAAATTACTAATAATTAAATTACTAATTAATTGCTACTTTTGTTTAAATATAAAAATGTTAGAAGAAAATTAATGAACCTTGTTCGTTTCGAAGATTATTCGGCTATTGGAATCAAACGATCAATTGAAGAAGTATATCCACAACAACTAAAAAATGAAGATTGGGGATTTTTTAAATGCAAGACAATTAAACACAAATCGCCCGATGTACGCGGATCACATAAACTTGTGGCTGCCAACGAACCACAAAATGTTGAAGAGGTCAATAGGTAATTATTATAAATGAATTATCATTTCATCATTGTTATTTAAATTTAAAACTTATGATTGAAATCAAACTTTTTAGCATTTCTGGTTTCAGAAATCGGATTTACGTAGGAGTTAAAAAAGAATGAATGAAAATGATTTTACGTCATATAATATTCGTGTCAATTATGACACCGGATATTTGTTCGCTGGCCAGTTCGTAATCATTTGCCGATACAGCAGTATATGCTGTTGAGATTACTTAAACATGTTGTAACTACTAGTAAAAAGAGATTAAATTATGAAAATAATTATAATTTATTGTTCATTTGTATTATCATTCATTTGTATTATATTAATTTTTATTTATAAAGAAGTCAAGTTTTTTATTTTCCTTTTTGTTTCCTACTCGAGCTTCCTTCTCTTTGATGGTTTATTATTATTTTTTCTTTTTTTTCTTATCATTAATTTTTTTTTTGTGAATTAAATTGAAGTTGAATTTTGTCTCAGTTTACGATAAATAATAAAATAATAAAGTTATTTTTTTGCGTTACAAAAATTGTTCATTATGAGTAACTACATACATAATTATTTTTAGATTTTATTACAATAGCTATGCAGTAAATAAACTTAATATTGTTTACTATTTTTGATACGCAAAGGAGGTTATCAAAATTTTTTTAGTACGCCGTTTTTTATTAGCACAATACAAGTATGTATGTGGGATCATTCCAATACCAAAAAATTCACCTCGATGATAATCTACGGAGCCAGCCGATGGTTTCTGAGAATAATATTTGTGAATTACGCCCAATTAATTACAGATAATATGAACAGATATTAATATATTAAAATTATTGTTACATATTATTTCGTGAGAGGTATGATAATAGCTTGTAAATGAGCATTAATTTGTGTAATTATCCTAAAAATATCCTAAAATGGTTTTTTTATTGCAAGCAAATATTTCATTGTAGTACAAGCAAATTTCTTGCGAAATTCCTTATTTGGAATAGCGGAAAATAATAACAAATAATAATATTTATTTAATTTGATTTGTTGATAGTGTAAGATTTACAAAAATTTATCTTTAAAAAAGTATGAAACACAATTTTTATTTTAACGAAGGTAGTGTAATTCGATTAAAATTTGTATTGCTATTGCTATCTTTAGTATAAATTATCTGTATAGTTTTCATGGCTAAATATCGCGTGACGTGATACAAATTTGTAAGTAAAGGAAATTTTAAATAGTCTTTTTTTTAAAAAAATATTTTTATTTACAACTTGAGGGATGAATTCATAAATTCGTTTGGATTGGTGCTTCACGAATTAAATATTTAATTTAGGGGACTTAATTGGATTGGATTTCGTTATTAAATTTCCAATATATCTAGCGTAATACCCCACGATTAACATTTATTACAAGAAACAATTTAAGTTAATACGTTAAATCTTTAAAAGTTTATTATTGGTCAACCTATTAGTATTATATTTGCGTATGGCGTCTCGTGTTTTGTCATGTATATTTATAAATGAACAGGCAATTCTTTTGTAACTTTACATATATTGCATTCTTTACGTAACGTTAATAATGATACGTATTAAAACATCAATTAATTATTTAACAAAATATTCTGTATTAGATAATATTTAGTTAAAGGGAGGTGACAAATTGTGAAGTTGTCTATATTGACATGACAAAACTATACATTAAGTTTTGATTTGCTTAAATCATTACTTCACAGGTATATGAATGATACGTACTTCTTTACTCTATATATGAGCGACAGGATTTAATCAGAAATTAAGTTAACTCGGGAAAAGTTAAGAATGTGGATTAAAAAACGGAAGAAACAGAATATGACAACGTTGGACTTTATGATCATGTGATCACGATAGGTCGTTCGTTAAACACTAATTAATCACCACACCAATCACCCCAACTCACATCACCTCTCATTTTACCCATATAATCATATAATTTTGAACTATGGGACTAAGGACCAAGGATTAAACACAGATTTCTCACTCAACTTCAAAATTTTGTATTCGTTCGAGTATGTTTTAACGTGTGGAGAGTTGGTTGTACCTACCTTCACTATACTTGACAAAATATAATAGAAGAAAAAAAGAGGAAAGAAAAAGGATAAAAATAAAATTTGCTCATGAGGTATTTATATTCATTGAAGATCACAATGTGCTGACTCATTTCTTTGTTTATATCGGATCATTATTAAAATTATAGTAATTAATAGTTTACATTTTCGCGTCTAATTATTAGATAATATTTGTTACGTCGATTACGCCAATTATGTGACTAGTTTTCGGTAATTACTTATTGATAGCTAGTCCAGTGATGTAATAATTATGTAAGCAGTTAATAATTTCCCGTGACTGTTAAAGTATTTTTTTTGTTTTTTTTTTGTCTTTATCATCATTTTTTAAATTTTGTAAATTTTTTTTTCGTCAATTTGTGCTAGCAATACACTATTCTCTGATCGAAGTTGAAAGAAATGCATTGATATTTCTGCAGTCCTAAATCTACTGGGAAACTGGGAAACATCTTATGATTTGATAGGAGAGACATTTGCGCTTTGGTAAGTGGACACTGGACAAGTACCAAGAAACTGTAAACCACCCGTATTTCAGTAGGTGAACAAAATTGTTTTAGTGATGAAATGGAGGGAAATGGTCAATAAAAAGAACATATTGTAAATAGAATCTAACTATATTCATCAACGTTTAAATGAAACTGGTAAAATATTAAAATTTCTTATTATTTATTATAGTAATTGTCAAAATATATTGGTACTTAACACTTTATTTCCTCTATAATTTTTTATCACTTTTAATTACTTTTTATTAATCTTTATGTTTCTTTGAAATTTATTAAAATGAATAGAATGAAAACAAAAAATAATGCTTATAATTCTTTTGTGCACGCTTTTAATTTGCTGCTAGTCTTGACAATCACTACCTATTCCTTTATTTGAGATACATTTTAATCTATTTTTATGAAAAATACGATCTATCTTTACGATACTTCTTGGAATGTTTCTAAACAAATTTTTTAACGCGTAAAATTCATTTTATGGTGGTTCGTTTTAATTGGCGGAGTTTCAGTTATATATATTTTCGTAGCTCCGGCAAAATGCTGACCGGAATTACTGAACGACCCTAGCATCACCATGCAAAAAATGGTAGCCGGATTTGTTGCCAGGTTACATATAATCTGCGCACATGAT
The DNA here is from genome assembly GCA_003833135.1 of Oehlia diaphana. Taxonomy (NCBI): domain Eukaryota; kingdom Fungi; phylum Glomeromycota; class Glomeromycetes; order Glomerales; family Glomeraceae; genus Oehlia; species Oehlia diaphana. Next base: position 98,554 of record QZLH01000023.1, read on the forward strand.
CCGGACGATTATTTTCGGTAATTATAAAACTTTATCATATGCGCCAATTTCTGGAATTTGGCTTTTTCATCAAAAAAACCAACTTTATCGTGTAAGTACAAATCACCAGGTGCATAAAAATAATAGATCAATGTCAGCTGATGTGAATAANGTATTATATATTCTTTCACCACACACAGCTTTAGCAATTAAAGATTCTATTATCAAAATTGTTTCAGAATTAAATATTGCAGATCGATTAATTGGAATTACTAGTGACAATGAAGCAAAGATGTTAGTGTCATGGGATATTTTTTTTGTTATTTTTATTGTTTATTTATTTTTTTTATTATTTATTTTTATCTTTAGTTATTTTTAGTTATTTTTAGATAGATTACTTGTAGTTGTTTTTGGTTGTTTATAGATTAGATAAAAAAGCAGAAGCTTAGCGACATAAGGTGGCTGAATACAAGTGGCTGTATAGACAAATGTGCCCAGATCGCTACAATTGGCCGGGAGATGATATTGGCCAGAAGACGATTATGTCCGAAGGACAGAATTGTCCTTAAAATTTAATGTTATATAAGGGACCGTTGTTGAAGGATGAAGATACAGTTCAGTTTAGATTCGTATAGTCTTATTGTTATAAGTAGATATACAGATATTACAGAGCACCGGTTGAGGCAGTAATATCGTATTTCTTTATTTAATGAATAAACTTATCGATTTGCTTCCGAATTATTGATATATGTTTTATCACATTGTTTATTATTGTTGTTTCATATCGTTTATTATTATTTATTAATTATTGTTATACATTGTTGATTTACTACATACATTTACAATTAATTGATATTATAAACATACTATCCGATTTACCCTTAACTAGTACCTCATTGATCATCATTTACAATCGTCCATTATTATTTATCATGTATATTTTCACCTTATTATTAGTGATTTATCATCATAACACCTTACCACTTGTTATATATTGCCATATTACCTTACCACTCACATACCGATTCTTATTTCTCTCTCTGTTACTACCTACCAAACATCATAAATTGGTGGTAACATTAGCCGTGACTTGACTGATTAAAGAAGATCTTAATTTATCAGAATTTTGCCACTATCGCTGTACAGCACATATTTTAAACCTTGCTGTTGAAGCAGCACTTAATACAAGTATAGTTCCTAATTGTGTCAAAAAGTTGCATATATTTATTAGTACAGTAAGAAATTCATCTAAACAAATGGATAAGTTAAAGGAGTTTTTTCAAGTTGAAAAAATTAAATTTAAAGTACCACTTCCAGATTGTACTACAAGATGGAACTATACATTCTATATAATAGATCAAGCATTAGAAATTAAACCTCTTTTGGCTTATTTAGTATCAAATCTTACATCATTATCAAATAATTGGCCAAATGAAGAAGAATGGAATATACTTACCATTTTAGCAGACCATATGCGCCAATTTCTGGAATTTGGCTTTTTCATCAAAAAAACCAACTTTATCGTGTAAGTACAAATCACCAGGTGCATAAAAATAATAGATCAATGTCAGCTGATGTGAATAAAATTGATCGTCATATGATTTTTTATTTCTTTTAATATAACATCAATAAAATTTAAAAAATCGGAATAAAATTAATGTGATAAAATTTTAAATAACTCCACGTACATGTATGCTAGACGGATAATTTATATTCATTTGAAAGAGGAAACAAAGGCCTATCTAATGAATCTAAAATCGCATGAATTGAATCACTGGTTGTCGAGTAAATGCGCTCAGTATAATTATTTTTAATTTTTAACTTTGATCGTTAATATCTCCACATCTAGTGATTCAATCTGAATGATCTTTAATTACTAAGATAGAGTACGTTCCCACCTTTTGAATGAATATAAAATTATTTGATTAGCACGTATGGATGCTGAGATATTAACGAACATGTAAATTGCATAAAACCTGATATAAATAAATTTTTAAAGTTACATTTCTTACCAAAAAATTATTTTCACAAG
>QZLH01000023.1:108831-185717 GCA_003833135.1 Oehlia diaphana
TCTCCTGGCTAATTAGGAATAAGTAAAATTTTACTAGGATTGGATAAATGATCGGCCGAAGGCTGATCATGTTCCGATTCTAAGTAAAATTTTACTATTCCAATTAGCCAGGGGATAATTGGTATTTATTAACGTAAAGAGGGTATAATTCGAAATTGACAATTCATTTTTATTTAAAGAATTGTTAATCATGTGACCAATAGTGCCGCCCAACACTATTGTAATTCGGACCAGATTTATACCTATTTGCTTGATTTTTACACTAAAATAATATAAAGTACATGATAAAAATTTCTTTTATAAAATTACAATTTTTATCAAACCGATTTTACAAATTTCGGAAAATGAGATTTTACAACTTTCAGAAATTTTGGAGGATAATTACGATTAAGAGTTTTTTTATGACGCTAGTAATCATGTTACGACTTACGATTGTTATGTGTAAACTATTTCCACGCTCTTTGATAATTGATATTTTGAATAATGAAATTTATGGAAATTTGATTTCAATGTAAACGACCTGAGACAAACACACATTAACTTTGGATCAAAAGATTAATCTTGAACTAAGTTTAAAACAAGAATTTCCTTTTTTTTTTTACAAGAACAGATTTTAAAAAGGTTCGTGTCCTAAAATTTTAAACTTTTATTATATTCATTATTATTAGCGACTTCAAGAATGCTTCAATAGACCAAATTCTAATTCCGCAACAAGCTTTGCAATCGAATGAACTTAGATTATTTTATCAACCGCCGGGCGATATCAATGTTACTTGTAAAATTACTTTGCAAGACTATCATCAAAATGTCGATGACAATTACGATTATGAATTCTTTTACCAGTTTCCAGATGATATAAGACATGTAACATGTAAATTTTTACCACCTTCCTTGATTATAGGTATTTAGAACAAGAAAATTTATGAATGTCGGTTATTACATTTTTGCATAAGTTAAAAAGATTGATCATTTTTAGTCATTAAGAGATTATGGTAATAAAGTCTTATTTATTTGGGATATCGATTATCGATGTACTTATATAAATCATTTGTCTGAATTTATTTCATTTATTACCAAGATAGTAAAATATTATTTGTTTTCTCTCCTTAAATTTTGTTGATTGATTAATTAAATATAATTTTAGTGTCAGATGATAAAAAAATTTTTATTAAAAAATAAAAACCCGTCAAATCTAAGGGATTAAGTACTAATTTACATGTAACATTGTAACATGTGAACTTTATATAAAGAACTTTATAACCTGTTCGTTGATTAAGATATTTTAAATCTTTAAATTGATCAGAAAAATGAAGGAATCGTGTACTCCACGAATTAAATGTTTATTGTTGGATTTGTACGACCGGAGCAGGATAATACACAGTGTACAAAGGAAAAATCTATTATGTAATTGTGTAATTAAATGAAATAAATTCATGTGTTTCAACAATTGTTTGTTGATGAGAATTTTCAGTAATGAGACTGTATCACACAAAAGCAACATTAGTCAAATACGGTCACCAAAAAAATTACGTAGTAGTGATTAAAGATACTCAACAAGTCCTTCAATTACGATATCAGTTTTATGTCATATTATCACTACAAAAATTGGTCTATTATTCTTGAACACAGTATACCACTATACCTGGACGGCAGTATTGGGAAGTTTGTCCAAAACTTGTCCAAAGCTTTATCATATCAAATCCTAAAAGTCTGTCCAAAACTCAACACTGCCTGGACGTTTCACGCAAAAGAATATACGTACATTGAAAGAGGCGACATTTCACCAGAAGAAGTTGAGGATTTGGTGTCTGCTTATAGCAGGAATAACGATAATATACAAGAGTGCGAGAGTTCAAAATCAAATACGATAATCATTCAAAGAAAATTTCGAACCGATAGACTTGTATTACGTGTTGTTATTGACAAATACTTGTCCTTGGACAATTGTGACGTTTTACGTGACCGATACTGGAGAAGATGACAACTGAAAGTTCTTTACTCAATATAGAGGGAAGTAGCATTGGAAAGAAAGTGGTGTCTAAAAATAAGATGATGATTTCTCCAGAAGAACATTTGTCTAACGACTTGATCCCAGAACTTCTTGTAAATGTATGTTTAATTTTTTTTCTTACTATATTAATATTTTTATTGTTTTATTTGTCTTACCCGTATTTTATTAAAATATTCAAGAAAATATTAAATTTGGAAGAACATAATGATACGAAGGTTAAAGGTAAACTTAGGCCAGATGTCAATTTAAGGTATGTTTGTTATTTAATATTAAGTATACTTAAATAATGGTATCATCTCATTTAAAATGAAATATATTTGTAGTATATGGACAAATACAAACTATGCATATTATGAAGATGCAGACATTTTTTCAATTCATTTTATGAGGAAGTATGATGTTCTACACGACTATTGTGATCATATTGGCAACCTCCTCATCGGCTATGTTCTTGATAATAAGATCATTTCGATTGAAATATTTGATGCGTCGACTTTTCTGTATTGTCATTTATTCGATTGTAACGAGAGGATAGATGATAAGCCACCATTATTTCTTTACTCTATCTATTATGAAGATCGTAATGAGTTAAGCGTTTATTTTACTGGTAATCCGCAAACAACAAGATTACAGAGTATCGAGATAGAAAAGGATGTTCTTATGCAAATAAGTGATAATGGTAAACTTGTTGCTTTATTAATTCGTAATGCGGAGGATAAAATAGCAAGAAAAATTTCAAAAGAAGATAGGGAGAAACTTAGAGAAGAATTTAAATTGAGACTTAAGTCATTAAGATTAGAATCAAACAAATCAAACAGCAGTGTAAAAAAAAGTAATACAAATTGTTGTGCAATTCTTTAACTTCACCTTTTTTATCAGCTTCTAATATATTCTTTAATACTCCTAACTTTGTTTCAGAAATAACTCTGTTGGAAGTATGATTTTTTTTTAACTTTTCTAATTCTTTAATAGCTAGGTAGCGTTTTTACGTGATTTTTTCATTTGCTATTGTAATTTCTATATATGTAGTTTTAATGATGTATATGTGAATCATTTAATAAAAATTTGCAAAAAAAAATTTGAAGTGCATATGAAAGAGAAGTTAAGCGAAAGAACTGCAGTAATAGCTTTAACGAGTTTAGGAGTAACTTGTCTGCTTTGATTTTTTAAGCGATAATTTTTAAAAGATTTTGCATTTAACATTTTCGTATATTATAATATAAAGTAAACATTACACAAACTTTATAAAAAATTTTTACATATAATTATCACGTAAAAAATATAAACAAGGTTATAAAACGCAAATATATTATAAAACTATTATATAATAAATATAAAGAAAATATCAAAAAGAAATCAAATTTTTGGAAAAGAATGTTATGATGATACATTAACTATAATTAAATAAATAAAATGTGATACTATCGAGTAATCAAAAATGATACCTGACTCATTTTTTTTCGGGATTGTTAATAATATTTAATTCTAGGTGGTGGTTTAATGATCTTAACTTTAAATAATCCTGATTTCATCAAAAGTATGCAAATCTCTTCTTCGTGATTTCCAGAGGTGAATAAGCTGTCGTAAGAATAATTCATTTCAAAAACAATACGACCAAATAATATGATCGCTTTACCATGATGTTACTAGTTTATGATTAGTTAAAAAAAAAGATTAGAAAATAATGGCAATTAAAGGCTCTATTTTAGTAATATATCATTAAAAAATCCAGTGTTAGTTATTTTTATACGCGCAGCATACATTTAGTCATAAAGTTTTGTGCGTAACCTATAAAGTCATATGCGCTCTATATATTAAAATAAATAATAGTAAGCGCCATTACTTCAATCACATGCGCGGAAATTAAAAGGATGATGTTTATGGCGTTTCCCAATCAAAATTTGATTCTTTATATAAATATGCACATAATTCCACACAATTTCACCCAAATTTCATATAATTAAACGTAATTAAACACAATTTCATATAATTTTCATGTAATTCCCATAATATGAAGGCCACTATTTAGTAACGGGAGAAACCATTCTGATAAAATTTATAGTTTATTCTAATAAAGTTATGCACATAATATCACAAAATTTATGAAAAGCGCCAAACTGGTTCACAACACAACACAAAATTAGACTTTGTACTGAAATGCCTGCGTTTAATTCTTTGTTCTTTCACAAAAAATTGGCGATTTAAAATCACGTGACCATACATATTGTAACGTCTTGTCTTAGAGAAAAGAAAAATAAAGAAAAAAACAAAAAAACAAACCCAAATTAATCTGGCACTTCACAACTACGTGTTTAAAAAATGAGAATCAACCATTAATTTTACGAACAAACGCAAGCGAAAATACCGCCAATTAAAACCATCACATCAACAACAAAGGGATGAACCCAAAACTCTTTCAAACTCGATGTGCCTCAGGATCACGGGAACGTACTTTTATGGGTGATATACTGTAGAACATCCTTATCCCTTGACCACAATCCAGTTAAAGGCACAATATTTTTTAAAGCCTGTTTTATTATTGAAAAAAAATATTTTTTTACCGGCATTAACGTAAAGTCAAAAGTACCATGATATCACATACATCACAAAAATATTTATAATATTACACAGTATATCTGGCTAAACTAACAATAACTAATAATAATTTCTAAAATCCTAAAATTCTATTGAAAAAACAAATAAAAATAAATGAGTTAGCATTTTGTATTAAACTACAATGAGATATTAATCATGTCGATTTTTTTTTTTTGAAATGTACGTTCTTATTAGACATTAAAAAAACTAAATAGTATGAAAAACAGGAAAGAAATATATAACACGAAAAATTTAACATATCGGCTATCAATTATTATATTGACCCAATCAAATTTGGCTAGTCTAGGATAAGCAATGCCGAAGAAATAAAAATAAACCAAAGTTTGCGAGCCGACACGAAATATACATAATGTTTTTATTATATATGCAGTGTATAAAAAGATTCTCATAGCAAATAAAATTATTTACACTACTCCAAATCCGATAAGCACAAAATTTAAAAGAAAGTTCTCTATATTACCTTGATGTAATTTTATTGTCCTCGATTCGATCCGGACTCACTACGCGCAATTCTGTCCACTCGCGTGAATATCAGCCAATAAAATCGCAAATTTTAGTTATATAATTTTTTTTTTTTGTTCCGGACCATATCGGATCCTTCTCCTAGTATCCGAATTTAGAAATTTAAAATTTGTGTTCATCAAATTTTATTTTGTTTTTATTTCTGTATTTAATATTTATAATCATTTCGAACGTTCATTAATGTTTTCATACGATTACGGTATAAATAAATTTTTATTAACAGTTTATAAATATTAACAGACGTTTATAAATATAATAAGCAAAACTGTGTACCAGCAGGCAACTTTTCTATTTTCAGATACTTACGGGCAGGGAAAAGAATGAAATTTATTCGTAGTTAATCTATCAGGTTGATGCAGAATAATAACAATCTAATTATTAAAAATAGTTGAGTAAATTAATTTTTGACGTCATTTATATATCATATTGGCGAACTTCATTATTACGAAATACTGCTGATTCCTATATCATAATAAATTCCCATACTGTACATTTAATTCCTGAACTTGATTATTGAAATAAGAATATATAAACAGACTGATCAGCTACATATTTCATATTTTGTTATTACTGTCTCACGCGGTCACGCCTCTATAGTTCTTTCTACGCGGAATTATTATTACGTGTTCCGTATTATATTTTACATGAATTTTACTAATAAGAAACATTAGTGATTATTCAAATTAAAGTTACTAAATAAATGATTAGTTTTATTCAATAGGCTAAAATTAAAGTATTTAGAGATCGGATCGGTCCAGTTTATTATTACATGGACACTTAGTGTACACTTGTACAGTATCTTCAGGTTGCATAGAAAAAAAATAAATATTGCATATTTTTATGCAAATAAAAATGGTAAAGTCGATCGTAAATTACAATATATATAAAAAATACAATTCAACCATCTCATATTTCAACAATCTGATTTTTTGATTTCAATATTGAAGGTATTATAAGTACAAAAAAAAAAAACAACATTCTGCGCAAATATTAAGTAATACATTTTCTTCATTTGGAAATACGTAATTCTGACCAGAATTATGCCGATTTCAAATATATAAATAAAGCAAATTGATAGTCATTAGTAGAATATCGTCACACTGTATGGCAGTAATTAAGGGTGCACAATAAAATCATCGGAGAATAATAAAAATTTTTTTTGATGCACAAATTTAAAATATCAATATATTTTAAAAGATTTCAGTTAGATAAAGCTTAATGTTCCGTATGTTAAAAGTCATTGAGCTTTAAATTTGAAAATTCGAACCATATTTATCCACCAGAATTTATAATTTCATAATTCTTGGTTGAATTAACGTTAGTCACATGATCTAATTTATTATCGTCGTCGTATAAAAAAAAAAATTTTTTTTTTTTTTGCCTATTTTGTCTCCCATTATACGAAATTTTTTTATTATAAAAACCGCGATAAAATTGCGAAAAAAAAAAGGTTCTGAAATAAAATTTTCATCTCGCTTAACGTGAATTACTTTAAATTAGTTATTCCCCAAACATACAAAATATCAATATTTTTTATTTTCTATATCATTTTTATTTTATTTTTTCTTTTATAATTTTCTTAGTGCGTGATACATTTCGACATTATTTTATTTTTTATTTTTTAAAAGATTCTTTCATAATATCCATTTTTGAGGTAGCCTTCGTCCGCAAAAAAGTTATTTTAAATTTCATAAATTTCTTTTACATAAATACGAACATATTTTACGTTCTTCTATAGCAAAAAAAAAAGCAACGAACATTTAACGCAGCAGCTTCAACCGACAACCGCAGCACTTGATTTAACCAATATTTCAACCTATGCAAGTAATGCAACCGGTACAGTTGAATGAGTTATTTTACCAACCACCGAATGATGATAATTTTTATCTCATAACTTTTGTAAAACTTTCGGAAAATGGGACTTTACAACTTTCGGAAAATTTTGAGAATAATTATGATTTTGAGTTTTTTTATGACGCTAGTTTACCTTATTATCATGTTACGTGTAAATTGTTCCCACGCTCTTTGATAATTGATATATTGAATAAAAATATTTATGGAATTGATTTCAATGTAAACGACTTGAGATATAAAGACCCATTAACTGTGAAACAAAAGATTAATCTTGAAAAGAATTTAACACTTTATCTTCCTTCTTTACAAGAACAGATTTTAAAAAGGTTCGTCCTAAAATTTTATCATTTTATTTATTTTATTTGAAGCTTGATTAACATTTATCTATTCATTATTATTAGCGACCTCAATAATGCTTCAATAGACCAAATCCTAACTCCACAACAAGCATTGCAATCGAATGAACTTAAATTATTTTATCAACCGTCAGGCGATATCAACATCTATAATGTTACTTGTAATAGTATTTTGCAAGACTATCATCAAAATGTCGATGACAATTACGATTATGAATTCTTTTACGAGATTCCAGATGATATAAGACATGTAACGTGTAAATTTTTACCGTCTTCCTTGATTATAGGTATTTTAAATAAAAAAATTTATGGAATCAATTTTGACGTAAACGAATTTAAACGCAAACATACATTAACTTTGCAACAAAAATTTAATCTCAAACTAAATTTAAAAAATCGCATCCATGAGATCGGATTTTGATGGAAATAGAAATTTCTTTTCATGGAAATAATGAAAGTATGCGACACAAATAATTGATAGTCAAACTATTTCGATAATGCAAATGTTCAATTATAAATTGATAGTCAAACTATTTAATGTTCAATTATAATTTGGTTCGAACCAATTTAACACAAATTAATATTTTTTGGTTTTTTTTTCTTTAAATTAAATTTAAAGTAAAATTTTAAGATTGTAAGTAATTAAAAGAATGTATAATTTTTTTTAATTATTTTAAGAAAAACACTTAAGCGAAATTTAAGATTCGTACATTAGAAATTATATTTATAATTAAGAATGAGTTACAATAGAAAGTGTCAGATTTATTATTTGTAAATTTAACGCTCTAAATAAATAAATAAAATTTGGGATATTGGTTTATAAAATTTTCGTTATTATAAATGATTAATATCAAATTGATATCAGTAGACAAATTTAAAATTTAAATTTGTTGTTATCTAAATAGTAATGCCGACTTAACTGATGGGTTTTAACAGAAATTATAATTAAAGCAAAAACCTGTAGACTCTTTATTCGTAATGATAAATTTAACAATAAAAAATTTAATTTTATTACAAAGAGGACTTTTTATTCATTTAAAAATTTCATTTTGTTATTATTTTATAATGAAAACAATTTTAATGCGTATTGTTAATTTTAACGCTATAAAACAATTTTAACATTTGGTTTCAAAAGTAAGCGCCACCATGTCTAAATAATGGAACGTAATGATTTGAACTATCATTAAAATCATTAGCAAAATCGATTTATCAATTCGTTGAATTGTGACTCGGAGAAATTTACTCAGAGAAATCATTGTACTTTCAATACTGCTTATTTTGGTTCACAAGGCTTTTCATTCAATTTCATTGAGTTTATCTTATTTTAGTGTGTCTTCTGTTTACTTGTACGCTAACATGAAACTGCGTGCAACAACCCCCTGCATTTAAATCTTTCATTAATTTATTATTAGACTATTTTAGACTGTGTGTGCGACCTCTTTCATATAAATACTAATACAGTAGTGATACGCAAGATAAGGATTAGCAATTTTACTGCGGTTACTTTATTGGCTCGTGATTTACAAACACGTGATTTATATAATGCGGGTATAAATATGATTGGTTTAAAATTGAAATTATCAGCCAAAAAATTTATTGGATGTTTTTTTTTGTGCAACATTTGTCTTGGGGAAATATTTTTCGTTCGCGCGAAAAAAATGCAAAACTTCAAAAAATATTTTAATTTCTAAAAAAAAAAAAAAGAAAAATTTCAATATCTTTAATGTTTTTAATGTTTTTACATTACATTTCAAATTAGAATATGTATTTTATTAAATTTAATAAAAAAATAAAATACAAAAAATTTTTATAGAAAACCAAGAAATACTTTTATTCATTCATAAATATTCAAGTTGATTGACAAAATTTAGTATTCAGTAGAACTACTGAACAATTTTATGTATGACAAAAGCCAGTTTAGTTTAACTAAAGTGCTGAAATTATGTTACAAATAAAAAAATACATACGCGCACAGTAAATTCCATTGCAAAAAATAAGTATAACTTCACAAATATCCAAGCTAGCTTGGTGAATATTCATATCTAAGTAGTTCCATACCCATTAAACAACTTTACTTATTCAATAAAGGCCAGTTTTGTTTGGCCAAATTGCTTAAATTACGCCACGAAGTATCTGCACGAAAATATCACAAAAAATAAGTATAACATCATAAATATCAAAGCTAGCTTGGTGAAAATTAATACTTAAGTAGTTACATACCTATTAAACAGCTTTGCTTATTTGTTAAAAGTCAGATTATTTGTAAAAGTATATGGTATAATTTATAGATAAAAAACGCGTCTGTTATCAAAAATAAAGTGTTAAATGTGAAAAATATTCACAACTTTATAAATAATACTTCATATCTAAGTCAATATTAAATATTATTGAGTTTTTTAAAGCTTTTAAAATATTTAAAAAATAAAAAAGAAGAAAAGAAAAGAAAGTGGAAAAGGAAACGCGTATTGCGTATAACGATAACTCAAATAAATCCATGTGGCTGATGTGGCTGATGCAGGGGAACAAGATAAGAAGAGATTCCCCCTTGTTTGAAAATCTTTAGTAAATCTAATCCCCAAAATATGAGTGTAGTCTAAACTGGTGTAATATTAATATTGATCAGATCAAAATTTTTTTCCAACTCAAAACATGAGAAAAAATAGTAGTAAATACCGTATAGCGCTGCATATAGTACCCCGGTACTATTCAAGAAAGTCCGCTTAGATTGAATAGTGCCCGGGGGGATACTATAGGAGGAGGGGGGACTATTGAAAGGGGATACATTGGAAGGGGGGGTACATTTGATTTTATTATAATTAAATTAGTACATGAATTTTTGATTAGTTTTTCAAGTCGGAATATGATTAGTATCCGGTACTATTCAAAATCGAATTTTGATTAGTACCGGGGTATTTTTCAAAAATACCTGAATGTGAATTTGAATAATACCCCGGTACTATTTGAAGGGGGTACTATGGAAGTTAAAGTAACCTGACAATTTCGCAGGTTGAGTTAACGCTTTTTGACAGATACTTAGGTGTATAATATTTTTATAAAGCTGTTATTTTGTTATTAAATTTTGAATATTTATAATTTTGGAATTATTGACAAATTTTCATACCCATAGCATAATATTGTCACATTAGTATATGAAGATTGTATATAATGTTTAATAAATTTTACTAAATTGTGTTATAAATGTAAAACATTTAAAATATTAACATAATGCTGCATATATATATAACGAATTTATTTAAGTCATCTTCGATGCTACCTTCTAACAAGTATACTCATAATAAAGAAAGTAAATCGTTAGTTGAATCTGGTGAATGTATAACGACGTTAGGGTGTCCAGGATTTCATGGTGTGGTGTGATTTAAACAAAAACTGTGGTTTGGTGCGATTTTTAATTCTGGCCAGATTTAGCGTAATTTCGGCTGGAATTAACATAATAATTTTAACTTCAAATTCACTCTTAATTCGAGCCAAAATTTGATAAACGAAACCCAATCATGTGATTATCAATCAACCAATAAAACTCAATTTACTGCGGATAGTGTGAAAAATGCGGCCACACCAAAAGTGTGAAAAAATAACAAAAAGTGTGAAAAAGTTGTGACCGTTCTTTCCTGGACACCCTAAACGACGTATGGTAAGTTATTAAAATTCTAAAATTTCTTTTTTTAGTTTAACTAACGCATTTCTCTACTTTACGGATACATATAGTGTATATCGCGCGGATACATAATGCTGCGGAGGGGGGCGTATTGTTTGTGGCGTACGTGTGATTACATAGAGTGTATAATACATAATCCTATGGATACTCACATGAAAAAAAATAAAATAAATTAAATTAAATAAAATAAAATAGACCTACAAGATTTATTAAATGACGCATATCAAAATTCTAAAAAAAAAAGAACATTTATATATATAAAAAAGGAAAGAACATGATGACAATAAAACATTAAAATTAAAATTAACTATGAAAATTTTTTTTTTTTTTTTTGGATTAAATTAAAAAAATTTTTTTTTATCTTGCAATTTTAAAGTAAAAGAAACATTATTCTATAAAAAATTTTTAAAACGACATGTGAAGTAAATGGACGTTTTCTAGAATGTATTACCATAAAATGGCTTGTATAAATACTTGTAATACCTGAATAATACGCGTAATAATCTATTAACTTGCTTAAATTGGTTAAATAAAATAAATTAAAATGGTAATCTATCTAAAATGGAAATTGGTGCAATGGTGTAACGTCGTTACCTCGTACAGTAATACGAAAAGGGAGATCACGTGAAGTAATCCATTCGATAGTGGTGTCGGGTCACGTGAAATATTCTATACAACCAAATAAATCAGTGTGTGACGTCACAGGTACAACTTTGTTTCATGCAAAAAAATATTATCTCGTACTATAACTATGGATACTTATTTTGTTAATATAGAAGATGTCATTTATGAAAAGGATCTTATTGAGATATTATTATGTGAATATTTATGTAATCAAAGATAATAATAATAAAATATTTTTATAGCCAAGTGATTGTGAAGAATGACAATAATAAAGAAAATAAGTTGGCTTTAAAGCTTAAAGAGCTTGAATATCGGGAAAAAGATTTAGTTTTTAGCATTAAAAGAACATGAAGCAAAAATAATTGTGAAAAGGAGCGTCAATTGATCATATTAAATATAACAAATAGCCTTTTTAAATGTAACGCTTTATTTGAAAGATTTGAAGTAAATACTGTACAATATTTTTGAAACAAAGTTTGTGAGTTTCTTAATTAGCGCGTGCTTTCTTATATTAAAGTAAATTAGTCGAAAGCGTTTAATAAGATAGGATAATAATTGATTTCTACTTCTTTTTATTATTTTTATTATAAAGAAATTATCTGTAAACATTATTATATTGATATGGTTGAGTTGTCAATAGAGAAGAAGCTTTTTATATTTGGTAAAATAGACGTAAAAATTTAATTAATAATCTCGCGGTCTCTCTTTTTTTTTTACATATATATTTAAATATATCACATAAAAGGAACTAATTGACATATTTGTTAAAAGAATTTTAAAAATGAGAAATATTTCGAAGGAGTTATTTTTGGGGTGAATTTAGCGACTGCACTTATTATTTAATGCGCAAATTAATAATTCATTAGATTATTTTAAACTCTGTAAAAAACATCATCATCGTCTTCGTCTTCATGATAGCTTTGGTGATGTCCACATCCTTTACATAAATCGGCATCGTCAGGCGCACTTGTAGAATGCCACACCTATACCCATTGCAAAGATTTGTAAATTATATCTTTTAAGAGTTGATTTTATATTTTATTATTTTTTAATTTTTTTTCGCCGTAATCGTAAAATAAAAAGAATAATATTTTGAAACAATATTTATAAATGAATTTTTTTTGGGGAATTTAAAATAAAAAACGATTGATTTCGAAGGCAGCAAGGGAAATAAATTAAGGGTTTACTTTAAAAAAACACTTGATATAGAGTAAAAATATTCTTCATACCTCGTAACGCATTGTATTGGTTCATTGATGCAATCAATAGATGTTATAAAATCTTAATTATTGTGGTTTGCAGAAGTAATTTGACGTATTATTATCATGACTAGATTGACTAGACCTTCATCAAGTGATAAATCAACATTACTATAAAATTTAATTGTTAGGGATTATTATTTAATTTCAGATGGATCCAATGTTCGGAGTTGTGCTGAAGATAGTAAATTTCCATAACCATGATGTAGTATATTGTTTCTCGATCACCTTACCACGTGCACCCTCGATCTTGTGATCAGTAGAGAGTATTATTTGGTAAAATTAAAACAATCATCATTAAAATTTGTTATGATAGGGCATGATATATTCCAATTACGATGATTACTACGGTCTTCCAAAATATAACCATAAAGATTTTATCATTTGGATTTGGTGCTGTACTATATAAGAGATAACCTTCATATTATAATAACTGAACAACAGAGTCAGCAGTTTTGAAAAATAGTTCCTGTTGAAAATCAACTTTAATAAACGTATTTTGATCTGTTGCTGGTGTAATGTTTATAATTTTTGACACTGGACTTGGAGTTTGATAAAGAACAAATGGTTCTTGCTTTTCTGAAAAAAAAAAAGCCACGGATCGACATACAGTATATGGAGCCAGGTATCCTCCGTCCATTGTTGCGACTGCAGTATCAATTGGGCCCTCTTAATCCTGTTAATGCTGCTGGTAATGCTGTAATTGCCGGTGGCACATGTGCTGGATTTCCATATATTATACCTCTTCGTCCTTATCGTACTATTGTGCAGATTATCCTGCTCAACAAGAGGCGCCTACACGAATGAAACTATAAAAAGATCGCGGCTCGATCATTGCTGCCGATGAACCCCTAGACCAAATAGTGCCGAAAAAAAGATGGATATTTTATTATAAATTCAAATAATCACCTAAAGTATTTAAAGTATTTGAAATTTTTTTTTAAAATAAACTTTCAACTCGTTTTTAAAGAATTTTAAAGATCATAATTCTTTCATTCTGATAACAAATTTCACTTTATAACTTTAAAAAAGTTATATGAATTATGGAAATATTGAATTGACAAAATTGATAGAATGACTTGGCCGACAGTACGATGAGACGAACCTCTATCCTAGCATCCAACAGTCGGTACTCACCTTTCCCGTCCTCAGAGGCACGATGTGCATTTCTGCAAGAGATTGAATTAACCCATTTTCATTTCTTATAAAAAAGAAATATATAATTGAACTATACATTAAAATTAATTTCGTAAATTAAAATATAATACTTACACTTTGAATTGTTGCAAGATCATATAATTAGTACCAGTTATGGGCGCAATACGAGAAATCACGATGAACGTTGAGTGTAATAGGGCGGGCAACATTCGTTCACAGTAATATTAATAAGGACGCACCTAAAAGAAGCGGAATAATAATCTTTATTATTTATGCCATATCAAATATATATGAAAAGGTTAAATTACATTTACACATAACCTCTTAATTACTCCAATTGTAAGTGAAAGAATTATTTACTTCTACAGCTTCCGCGTTAAGTCAAAAACAAAAAATTTTTTTTTTACAGGGTAAAATCAAATTTTGCAAGAAGACAAAATTGAAAGGTTGTATCACATTTTAATGTATCTGCTGAAAGATCAAATCCTTTAACGGTTCCAACATTAGGATATTGTATTACATAAATTCATTTGATAATTTATTTAATAGGTATTCAACGGTGTCGTTTGAGATTTCCTTGCAAATAACACGTTAATGATAACAATCATTTGGTGGTTGATAAAAAAAAGTAGTAGGATGAGTAAAAAATAAGTGAACAAAAAAAAAAAAAAAATGTAAATAATAAAACTAAATTTATGTCTAAAAGATTTAGTACCGTTATTTCCGGATTGTACAATTATATATTTGATTTCGGATCTCTAGCTACTATCATCGGAAATCCATCCGTGAGATTGAATAGTGTATTCTTCATATTAACGATTTTAAATCCGTAACGTACTAGATAATAATCCATTATCACTTGATGAAATAGTTATGAGAAATAAAAGAAAAAAAAAGCTCAGGATTTCATTACTATTTTTTTAAAAAAAGGTGAAAAATTAATTGTAAAATTTTAACATTTTCGTCTTTTGTGATAAGCTTATTAGTAAAGATCTATATATAAATTTATGCTAATTTTTTTTTAGAATATTTTGCATTTGTTTGTATTTCCAATGTTTCCAATGAAGAAATCAAAAAATGAGTTTATATTATATTTTTAGTATTAAAATTTCATATGAGATGGAATGAAAAGAGTTTTCATTGATTTTGATTTAAAAACCAAAAAGAAGTTAGATTCCCATTTACATATATATACACATAAAACAAAGTATTTAAGTTAATAAGGTTGTACGGAAATGTCAATCACAATAATAAAATGATTATCTTAAAATGGATTTTATTATAACCTTAAAGAAGTAAGGGCACTATCAGATATTACCTAATATCACTTTAATATAAGAGCTTTACCCGGTAAGATATATAATTCCTTATATAGTATTGTATGTAACCTAAAACCCCCCTTAAAATATTAGGTAATATCTGACAGCACCTTTACACAATCAATTTTATTATTTCATTGATTCTTCGTCGAATTCGAGATTCTTGAGCCGATACATTTTTTTCCATTTTAATAAGTTTACAATCTTTTGATATACGTTACGATACACGTGATGGGCTCAATATTAATAATGAATATTTATTATTCATATTACGTAAAATAAAAATATTAAATATAATTTAAATTTTAAAAATATCGTTATATCATACTACTACATAGAAATAGAATCTTATCAATATCACCATTTTCGTAATCATTTTTATTTGCATAACTAATAACAATAAGAATGAATAAAAAGCATCGAAAATTCTTGTTCACAATGTAAAACAAAAAACAATAGAAATTATGACCCTATAAAAAATTTTATCTGTTATTCCTGTAAAAACTCCGTAAAAATGAGCCTTTCACTGATCCATTCACAGAAAATGTAAATAATTCGATAAATTCCGGGATATAAGGTTATTAATTCCGGAAATATGAGCCTTTTTACGGAAAAAAAAAAGACGGAATATAAAATACGGATCGACTTTTTTTTACCAAAAACATTAAACAGAATAGTCAAATTGCTGTACCTAGCACATCAATAAGGTTAATAGGATAAATTCACCATACATAAGAAAGAAGCGATCATCAAAAAGATTTTTTCAAAGCCGGATATTCAATTCCTTATCAGTCATTATGTAAGTAAAAGAAAAAACAAAGAAAGAAGTTTAGTGACATTATTTATTTATAAATGAACGGACTATTCTTACTATTCTTACCAAATTAAGTTGGTTCAATTGTACGACTATTTATGATGTAGTACAAAGTTGTATACTCTTTAATCGTGAAACCTAATTATTTCATCATTAAAACGTCATGATCTACTAATTAATCACCCCATCAATTATTGAAGAAAACGACTTAAAAATCGAAAATCTGACTATATATATATATATGTAGTTCCATCAATCAATGCGTGTGATGGTGATTATTAATAAAGTTCATCATTCGTAGCACAATAAATTCTTTGTTATTATACTAAACGTTCATCGGGATGATGGATTTTCTTCGTACTACACCTATAACAAATTC
Source organism: Oehlia diaphana (assembly GCA_003833135.1). Lineage (NCBI taxonomy): Eukaryota > Fungi > Glomeromycota > Glomeromycetes > Glomerales > Glomeraceae > Oehlia > Oehlia diaphana. The sequence goes on from QZLH01000023.1 coordinate 125,420, forward strand.
TACTGGGTTGCCTTATAGCAATATAAAATGTAATTTATTAAGAAAATAAAATATTAATTTGATTATAAAATTTTGACTAAATCTTTTCATTTCACTTTTTTTAGTGGTGAAATAATGCAATACCGACAAATGGAGGATATGCGATTATTATCCGCAGATGGAATATTCTTAGAATACGGAAAAGATATTCCAGTTATTTTTTATCAAACTCAAGCTCCAATGTTAGAAGTTACTTGATTTTGCCTACATAGGAGTTGGACAAACTTGTACACAGTGAAATTCGATAAACCGGATTTGGGCCTAAACCGGATTTTTTTGCTGGAACCAAATCACGTATATTAAAATAGTTTCGATATACCGGAGTTTACTAGTAAAAGCTCTACAACTGATCAATTTTCTAACCAGTTATAGTAAAAATGATTCGATAAACCTGATCATGTGACCATAAACCAATAAAATTTAAGAACGTGATGCGGTAAATCTTAATTTTGGCCAGAATTATGAAAATCTTAAGTTATGTATTACTTATATTTTCAATTAAAATTATTTTATATTCATTTTCATGAAATCTATGATGAAAAATTAAATTATGGCGTATATTAGTTTATTAACATGAAAATTTTTTGAAAATTCAGTATAATATATTTTTCACTATATCAAAAATTTTTTCGCTAAACCGGATATCCCGATAAACCGGATATTTTTAGTGGAACCGATAGATCCGGTTTATCGAAATTCACTGTGTATATTAACTTTAAACACAGCACAAGGTCAAAACACATTTGTTAAAGTTGATTTTCTTTTATCAGGAGCTGCATACGATGTTAAAGCTTTTCAAAGTTCAGGTAGCGCTAACTATAATATTAAATCATTACAATATGGAGGTTATTTCTTATATTATATACAACCAATGCAACTAGACTTAACCTTTATGGCTTTATTTTGGATATCAATGGTATACAACATAGTTGAAGCCTTCCATATCCCTACTTTGACGAATAGAGAAGCTGATATTACAATTTTACCTAACAATACTCTTATAATTCCTCAACCGGAAGTAGGATAAAGTTGGTTTTTGAACTAAATAATTTTTTGATAATGCCGGTCAGAATTTTATTTCCTATTATAGTAACCGACTGACATTATCATAATTCCGGCCCTGAAAAAATGCGTACAGCTCATAGTAAAAATTTTTTTCCATCACCTGACCCCTATATATACATATATTCTGGGTCCTAGTTAACGCAGTTATCGACCCATCTGAAGCCACAATTAAATATTATGATCAAGTTGACTTATCACTGAACCATAATGTTACGATTTTACAAGATGATGGTATTGGACATGGTATTATACGTCAAATCACTTCTATAAGCAACAATAATGGAAAATTTGTAAAATATCGATGACTTTCCATTGAAATCACAGTGGTTACTTTTAATCATCAAATGCGAAGTACTATGTCTTAATTGATAATGGCTTTGTAAAAATAGAAATTACCAAAGAATCTATTATTGGTATACAAAATAGTGGTTGGAGTTTTATAACAAGTAAGTTGAATATAAATTTCTCTTATTTTGAATGAAAAAAAAAAAATGAAAAAAAAATTATATTTACGAATATGACCTTTTTCTTGAAAATTTTCTTTTTTAATAATTACAGAAAATGAAAGCGTTTCAAGTAAATTCAATTTGAAAGAAAAATTTAAAGAAATGATTGCTCAACCAGTAAGTATTAAGGGAAAAGTTCAATTAACTTCAGATGGCACCACTTATTTTAAAAGTTTAAACATGATAAACTTAAACGTAAAGAATTTTTTGATAATTTAACATTAGAATTAGCTAAAGCCGTCCCTGTTAGTTCAGAACAAATAACAACAAATGGAAGATATGAAATTGATACTTCAGTTTCACCACATCTTTAATCTTCGAATTTTGTGGATCATACGCAGAAAATATCATGTGTTTTGTCACAAGGTATTTGGAACTATTCATATTTCCACGGGTTTCTATGTGGATTTTAAGTGGAAAAAATTTCTTGATATAACTTTCTTTAAGATTTTCCAATAAACCGTTACGCTCTGTTCTTTTTTAATAGAAGTATGTTCAATTGGGGTCACGTGCATGATTGATTTTGGTCAGTGAAATTTAAAAAATCACGTGAAATTCAACATCATTGGCCCCTTTTAGTATATCGAGATTAAACTGTTTTAAATGCCGATTTTCGTTCAGCAGATATTGGTGGTGTTAGTGATGGAAGTGCTGGAGGAAATGGTGATGGCGGAGGAGGAGATGGTGACGGAAGTTTAGATGAGAGGTGGTGGTGTTATAGGAGCCTGGAGGAGGTGGTGTAGACATATTTTCTATGAGATCATTATCCAAAAAGGAAAGTACATGGGCGAAAGGAAGGAAATAAAATAAGTAATTAGATTTATTTTGCTCGTATGATTAACATTCCTAAAAGCAGTAATTTTAACGCTGGTTTAAATAGATATAATCATCACCTATTTTTGTGAATTGATACATATTTTGTTCTTTATGCATTATTCATACACAAGTGAAAAATATGATTAATCTAAAATTTCATTCTTTGATCGAATGAACTTTTCTGGCGCAAAGGTAAGAGTCTCAGATTACGAATTATAAATTCATTCTAGTCAATAATTTATTATAAACAAGAACGGTTAACCGGCGGAGTATCTAATGTGGGCCAGAGATATTCCAATACCCACGGGTAAGAAAAAATTGGTAGTATTTGCTGGTATTGTTGCAACCAAAAAACGATTATGTTCCAAGTTAGACTCGTGATACACAGGCCTCGATAAATCTGATCAGAACTTTTGATACACCGGTGTACGGATTATTATATTTTATAAATTTATTTTCGGTATAGTTTTTACAAAATCTTCATTATTGTGGCTTACAGAAGTAATATTGACGTATAATACCAACCAGAACAATCATGTAAAATTATAATGTTACGATTAGGTGATAATCAACTTACTATAAAATTTAATTAAGAGATTTAATTTATAATATCACCAATGTAATCATGATCTAGTAGCTTATACAAAAAAAAATTTATACGTTACTTGTTCGTATCTCGTACAAATAAGTGGTGATCAACCCTTAAGTTTGTCCAGATTCCAGTTGAGAAATTGCGAGAGTATTTATATTTGGTAAAATTAAAATATCATCATTAAATTTGTTATAATAAGGTATATTCCATCCACATTCCACAATATAACTATAAAGATTAAGTTTAGTTTTAAAATTTGGGTTCTGTATATATAATAGATATATCAATGATACAATTTCGAAGAAAAAACTGAAGTACAGCTATACTGCAAGAGAATATATTACAGCAACTACAACAATGGAAGAAATTAAATCAGGTGTAAACTAAAGACCAATGCATGTAGCGAGTACGAAGATTTTCACGAACATTTAGTGTAATAGGAACTTTGGGCGGGCAAACATTCGTCAATAATAGTATTAACAAAGGATGCACCTAACCTAATTTTACTATAAAAGAAGTGGAATAATAATCTTTGTTATTTATGCTCATATCACATATATATAAAAGGTTAAAATATATGCCTCCTTTTAATTATTCCATCTAAATTGTTAAATATCACTGGTGATTGTCACCTTACCAGAATTAGGGCAAAAATTTGGGCAGAATTAAAAATGTCATGAAACTCCGTCCGCTAATATTTGATCACCGCGCTGGGTATAAAAGTGATGATCACAGATATAGACGAATTCAATGATTTAGAAACATAAATGAATATTAATAATTTATTAAAACAAATACTATAAATAACATAAATAACCTAACATGCGCCGTAAAATATAAAATTAATTCTATTTATCATTAATTAAAGTCAAAAAAACTAGTTTTAATATTTAGTAATGATATAAAGCGTCATTACAGTATTCGTAATACTAATCAGATAATTTATGATAAATCTAAAGGAATTGAAATTTTGATTTGGATGTTATTGATTTATTAATGATAAAAAAGAATACCATAAATTTTGATTTTTGTAAACCTTTTTAATGTCTATTTTCCCCATAATAAAGAAGTCACGCTATAAACTGAATCGTATCATCATCTCGCATATTGATAATTCCTGAATTAACGAATTGTGAAATTAAGAGTTTATTTACAGTATATATACCTATACGCTAAACCATAAATGTTCATTTAATTAAAGTAAATAAATCTCCACTAACTATAAATTTTAAAAATATAATAAAAAGACCCATGTTTAATACTTATACATATTGTAGATGTTTTGGCATTAAGTACTTTCTTATCAACATGTATTTTACGTGAATCTAATTTTATGTGTAAAATAAATTTATATAAAATTATATAGATTTTTTATTATGAAATTCAAATATAATTTTATGTAAATTTATAAATAGGCTTTTATTTAAAACATTGCAAAACATCTAAAATTTATTAAGTAAGGTTGAAATTTTTGGCGCTAAACTAGGTGAACAATAGAAGAAATATTGAGAGTATTATATGCCATCTCAGAAATATATTTAATATACAGTATTGTGTCCAATCTTCTTGTAACTTAAACTGTCAAAATCTACAAAAAGAAGCAAAAAAAATTTAGCAATATTTCTTATTACAAAAAAAAAGTAAGTAACGAAACTTATTTTACTTATTAATTCCTATGTCTGGAATTTAGTGATTGTATCTGTGAGTGTCCGGATAAAAAAAATCCGGTAGGCCAATTGTGTAACAATTTAAAAATCGATTCTGATTAAATGCTATATTCGGTATAGTGGAAAAATTTGGATAAATCCATTAAAATAAAAATAATAATAATAACTCATAATTTCACACGAATTTTTTCAATATTGGGTACTATGATAATAAAATTATTGGAATAGTAACGGGAGTTTATTATAAAAATTGTATGAACGGTCCCGTCAAAGTTCAAACCGATAATATTATTATTGGATGATTTAAACCCAAATAATCGGCACTACGTTAGTCGTGCCGCTATTAGACTATTATTTAGTTTAATCATCCAATAATATATAATTATAACCTATCATATTATCATATTAAATTTTATTGCATTTTTATTATAAAATTCAAAATTAATATTATTTTATTACTATTACATATCATAACTATTTTATCATAAATTAAGTAGATGAACTAATAAAGTTATAACAAAAATTTTGGCCATTTCTTTTTAAGAATATAACCCGATTAAACAATTTAGTTTGATTATTAATTTCTTAACAGTCCATATGACTGATATGAGTAATATATTTATCGCCGATAACTTACTCATTTGATATCAAATGAATAATTTTTAATTTTATAGATTTATATTTTATATTCAGATTTGCCATAGAATTTTTACAACTACATTGGATTCATTACATTTTATGTTTTTAATAAAAATATATATTTTAACAAATTAAACTTATTTCAACAACGTTGGTTTTTCTTGCTTTAATTATAATTCTGTTAAAACCAATCAGTTAAGTCGGCATCACTAAGCATATCGAATTTAATATTTTACATATGTAATATCATAGTATTTTCACATTTAATTAACGATTCTCAAGCGTTTTGTGATATGATTCATTACTAATATGTAAATAACTAATTAATTTAACGATTCGGGATTATTGGTATGAACCATAATATTAAAATAATTAATATGTTTATTAAGTTCCGTATTTCTAGTAACACACTCGTGATACTTAAGGCCAGGATAATGCGAGATTCGGCTGCATATTTTTTTAGAAACTCTTTTATCTGCTATTCGTGATATGATTAATTTTTTATCAGATTTCCGCGCTATTTTGCAGTTCTTGCTATTTTTAGCTTATCTATTTATGATTTTCTTTCCATTTTTGGTACTCATTACTTATCTATTAAGATTTAAGATTTAACCGTTATTATTTGTGATAAACAAAAACAACAGTTGGACTGTGTCAAATTATTACTGGTTGGTATACGGTAGTTTAACAGATGCATGAAAATTGTAACAGATTATCTGCTGTAAGACCATGATAAATACCAGAACAAATAACTTTAATTAGTAATAATAAGTAATCAATAAAATAATATCCTTTTAACATATTCTTTTCAGAAATACTAAAAAATCTTTTTTTTTTTTTTTTTTGTACTATAACAGTCTTTAGATCCGGATGCTGAAGGCGAGAATTAAACGGATAGTTTTAACAGATATTATTTGGTCGGTCAATCTATTATGGTCATCTAAATATCAAATAAATCGTTATATTTACAATCAAATAGCAGTTCACCAAATGTGTAATTACTTATTAAGGTTAGTTAAAAAATTCGTGAAAAAAATATTTAAAAGTTCAATTATTTTCACAGCTCTTACATATAAGGACAAAAATAAAAAAATAAAAAAAAGTCAAAATAAAATAAAAAATAAAAAAATAAAATAAAAATAAAAATAAAAAAACATGTCAACTCTTAAAAGATGTCATTTTACAAATCTAGACAATGGGTATAAGTGTGGCTGTTTAAGGTGTGCTCTAAAAAGTACACCTGTCGATGACGGTTTATGTAAAGGATGTGGACATCACCAAAGCTATCATGAAGACGATGACGATGTTTTGCGGAGTTTAAATGATCTTCAAAAATTTAATGAAGTATTAATTTCCACATTAAATAATAAATACAGTCAGTTTATTAATCAATATAAGGTACCTTTTATTCCTGTCCAACAAAACTTTGAAAATTGGTTTGAGCCTCAAGTAACTCTTCATTCGGACGAGACCATGCACGCGAATATTCCTGTTCGTCACGCAGATCAGCAAACTATTCAACAATCTCATAACGAATCTCCTACTCATATTTTTGGACAAAATTCTGTTTCTCAATCTCTTCTGATCAATTATATATCAAATCAAATACTAAATCCAATGCTTCCCGGCCAAAATTTTGATCAAAGTCACGTAAATCATAATATCATCGAAGGATCATCAAATAACGTCGCATCTTTTGCAAACGATAAGTTTGAACTAATTTGTTTAGTTGGTAGCTTAAAAATACCAAAAAAGTAAGTATGTATGTGATAAATTAGAAATATCATATTAAAGTTTATTTAAATAATATTTATTTATTTTCTTAAAAAAAATTAGTTGTGCGAAATTGGAGAAAGCTGGTTTAAAGAAAGAAATTTGCTTTCATAATGATTCTAATGGCCAGATAAAGAAAGCAATTGAAGAAAAACTATCCCCCCATTTAGAAAATGTAAATTGGATATTTTATAAATGTAAATTATCAAAACTTGTACCTGCTGATGATGTATCAATTGTTGAATGTCGTTTTAATGATTTAAAAAGGTAAAATATTTATAATTTAAATTTTTCCATATAATATTGAGATTATCTTATCAGTTATTAAATAATTATATTATTTGTATCCATAGGATTACAGGCAGCAGGAAAAAGTTGTATATAGGAACAAGATATGGGCCAATTATTATGACTTAAAAATTAATTTTGAAATCTATATGATAAAAAAATTATAGAAGGCAAGCAATGTAATAACTGTTGGGAATTGGATGACTGAAAGAAGTAATTAAATATATTATTTTTTGTATTTTCTAGTAAGATGTCAAATCTGCTCATCTTATAGACATGTCACTGCAAAGTGGGTTAATAATTATTTGTATTTTAACCATAGAATCTTTATTTAACAGTATTTATAATAATTTTCTGTGCTTTGTAAGAATATTATTATTTGTTTTTTTTATTATAAATAAATGTAATTGCATCATTGTAATGGATTATGTGTCATACATAGGGAGTGACTCGAGTCAGTTTTGGAGCCGAACGTTAGAACCATTAACCAAGTGGAACAAAAGAATTCCATTCGTTTGTTCTGCTTATAACTGATCACGTGATGTTACAAATTTCCAAAAAAAGGAATTTTTGTGCAGATCATATAATTCTGGCCGGAATTATGAAAGTCATTACGGCGTTAAATTAAATTACAGCGGCATTACGCCATTTACGATTTACGATTTTTTATACGGTTTTTAAGGCATGTGCCGTAACTGTAAAATAATTCTGACAGTACCTATAGATTCTGCTAAATTAATATTAAACCTTGTCATAAATTACACAATACGTCGTTGATTAATGGTGTCTATCATTTGGTATATAATTAAACATATATTGTATTTACACATGAAAACTTAAATCAGTATTTGTAATAGAGAATAGCAATAGCGAACAATTAACAATAATAATTGATATCATACTAATATTGTAAATAACAAGCAATTGTTGACAATAATGAATGATTATTTGATTAATTTTTTAATGAACATTTAAATTTTAGTAAAATTTTAATTTGATGATTATATCAAATTAATAACTCTTTTATTTTAAAAATAACTTGATTAATAGAACTTAAAAATTAGTGAATAATTAGGTTATTTTATTTTTAATAATTTATTAGAAAAATTTATAATATATTAATATCAGCCGGCTTTTTGAAGTCGGTTAGGTTCGTTCCGACTCTTGTTCGTGGAACCGAAACCGAATCCCTTGTAAAAAAGTCGATCCGTTTTTTATATTCCATCTTTTTTCAATAAAGGCTCATGCTTCCGGAATTAATAACCTTATACCACGGAATTTATCGAATTACAGTATTTACATTTTCTGTGAATGGATCAGTGAAAGGATTTTTACGGAATTTTTACAGAAATAACGGATAAATTTTTTTATAGGGAAACCTTTTTAGTGTCTGCTTTTCCTATCCAAAAATCAAATAAAGAAGTCACTCCGTCTATAGACTGAATCGTATCATCATCTCGCAATTTAATTCCTGAAAAAAAAATTAAAGAATTGTGAAATTAAGCTCTTTATCTAGTTTATTTACATTATATACAGACCTATACGCTAAACTATAAATGTTCATTTAATAAAAGTAAAAAATCCCCACTAACTATAAATTTTAAAAAAGCCCTATGTTTAATATTTTTGTAGTTGTTTTTGACATTAATTTTTAAGTACTTTCTTTACATACAAATAGAGTGTAGCAATCCCTTCGATCACATTCATGAAATTTTAGGCAGATCGGGATGTAATTCCATATTCTACATGAATTGAACCATTTCCTTTTTGATATCGATCTTTTCGATAAGATCTCGATTTTAATAAAGGTAACAAAAAAATCCCGAATTAAAAATATTGGAAACTGGTATTACGTGACTTTCGCTGGAATTATGGATGGCTACAGTATAAAAATTTTCCATATCACGTGATCATACGAAAATTAAGTATTCCAACATAATATACAGTATATTGTGATGTAACGATAGAGGGAATAAGGGAAAGGGAAAGAGGAAAAGCGAGGACACCATCGACCCATACACAATCCAACCTACGCACCTAAAAGAAGATATAAAAAAAGTTAACCAAAGAGAAGACCTAATAAAAATACGACCTAAAAGAAAAGAGAAGACCTATCGGGTAAAGATATTCTTGGTTTATTTAAATTACTTATAAGAAAACTAATGCTCGTTAATATAAAAAACTGAACTATCCAAGTCGAAAAAAAGTCAAGTTGAAAAAAAAATCATTGAGACTCGAAGTTGGATATATTTATATTATATACTCACGTTAAACGTTAAGATTGTATTACATGAATATTACATGTCACAATGAATAATGAGTAATTTTTTTTATTCATATGACTGAGTAATATATTTATCGCCGAAATTTTATAGATTTATATTTTATATTCAGATTGCCATCGAATTTTTACAGCAACCTATTTCAACAACATTGGTTTTTTTGCTTTTAATTATAATTCTGTTAAAACCAATCAGTTTATAAGTCGGCATCACTAGGAATATCGGATATAATATTTTACATATATAATATCATGGTATTTTCACATTTAATTAACGATTCTCAAGCGTTTTGCGATATGATCATTACTAATATGTAAATAACTAATTAATTTAATTAAACGATTCCGTTATAAATAATTAATGTTTATTACGTTCCGTATTTCTAGTAACACACTCGTGATACTTAAGGCCGGGATAATGCGAGATTCAGCTGCATATTTTTTAGTTAGAAACTCAGCCTTCGTGCCGTAGCGATTTTTATCTGTGATCATCCCTCCAGTTACATAGTCGTCACGACGTAACGGATTAACAGTTTGATTTATTTGTTTATTTGTGATCAACAAAGAACATGAAGAAAATATACCGTTTATTTATAGGAGCAAATATCCCAAAAAAAACATTAACGGTTAAATAACATGCACAATAAATATAAAATAATTTACAAAAGTCTTTTGATCAGTTGGACTGTAATTTTAGTGTCAAAATTATTATAATTATACTTTCTATACGATGATATGACTGGTTGGTATACGGTAGTTTAACAAATGTATGAAAATTGTAACAGATTATCTGTTGTAAGACCATGATTAATACTAGAATAAATAACTTTAATTAACGATAATAAGTAATCAATTTTAATAAAATTTTCAATAAAAATAATATCCTATCAACATATTCTTTTCAGAAATACTATAAAATCTCAATTTTAATAAAATTTTCAATAAAATAATATAATTATTCTTTTCAAAAATACTAAAAATCTTTTTTTTTTTTTATCATAACAGTCTTTAGATCCGGATGCTGAAGGCGAGAATTAAACGGATAGTTTTAACAGATATTATTTGGTCGGTCAATCTATTTAGGATCATCTGATAATTCAGTAAATATCAAATATATCGTTATATTTGCAATCAAATAGCAGTTCATCCAGTTTGTAATTACTTATTAAGGTTAGTTAAAAAGTTCGAGAAAAAATATTTAAAGGTTCAAATTACTTTCACAGCTCTTACATAAAAAAAAAATAAAAATTTAAATCAAAAAAAAAAACATGTCAACTCTTAAAAGATGTCATTTTACAAATCTAAACAATGGGTATAAGTGTGGTTGTTTAAAGTGTATTCTAACAAATGCATCCGACGATGACGGTTTATGCAAAGGATGTGGACATCACCAAAGCTATCATGAAGATGATGACGATATTTCACAGAGTTTAAATAATCTTCAAAAATTTAATGAAGTATTATTTTTCATATTAAATAATAAGTTCAGTCAATATAATCAATATAGGGTACCTATTCCTGTCCAACAAAACTTTGAAAATTGGTTTGAGCCTCAAGTAACTCTTCATTCGGACGAGACCATGCATCAAAATACTCAGTCAAATGACGCAAATATTCCTGTTCGTCAGCAAACTAGTCATCTTGTTGTTCAACAACAAATTGAACCTCAAAATCAATCTCATAACGTGCTAAATCAATCTCCTACACATATTTTTGAACAAAATTTTGTTTCTCAATCTATTCCGGTTAATTATCACATATCAAATCAAATACTAAATCCAATGCTTTCTGGTCAAAATTTTGATCAAAGTTACGTAAATCATAATATCGAAGGATCATCAAATAACGTCGCATCTTTTGCAAACGAGAAGTTTGACTTAATTTGTTTAGTTAGTAGGGATGATAGCTTAAAAATACCAAAAAAGTAAGTATGTATTAGAAATATCATATTAAAGTTTATTTAAATTATTTATTTTATTTTCTTAAAAAAAAATTTAGTTGTGCGAGATTGGAGAAAGCTGGTTTAAAGAAAGAAATTTGCTTTAATAATGATTCTAATGGCCAGATAAAGAAAGCAATTGAAGATAAACTATCACCTCATTTAGAAAATGTAGATTGGATTTTTTATAAATGTAAATCATCAAAACTTGTACCTGCTGATGTATCAGTTGTTGAATGTCGTTATAATGATTTAAAAAGGTAAAATAACTACAATTTAAATTTTTCTATACATCAATTGAGATTTTATATCTTATTTTAAAATTAATTATACTATTTATATCAATAGGATTTCAGGCAGTAGAAAAAAGTTGTATATAGGAACAAAAGATGGGCCAATTATTATGACTTTAACAAATAATTTTGAAATTTAATTTGATAAAAAAAATTGTAGAAGGCAGGTAATGTAATGAATATTGGGATGACTGAAAGAAGTAGTTATACAGTATATATATTATTTTTTGTATAAAAATATTCTAATATTGTACGTTGCAAAGTGAGTTAAAAATTATTTGTATTTTTAATTATTAGACTCTTTATTTAACAGTATTTATTATAATTTTATGTGCTTTGTAAGAATATTTTTATCTATTTTATTTTTATTTATAAATAAATATATAATTGCATCATTATGGAAAATGTGTCATACACAACATATTTTCGAACTTTCATTTGAGAAATTTGTTCAGATATTAGAATTGGTAAACTTCTGGCCCAAATAATGAATCAACAATCAATATTATTAATAAATTAACGATATTTTCGTGCGTTCCTATATAATATAATAAAATATGGAAAGAGAGAATTAATTTACTGCAAATTAACCAATAATAAAAATATGTATTTTCCAAAGGATTTTTTATAAAAAAAAAAGGCGAAAATTTTAATAAATTAAGTTGAAAAATAAAAGTTCCGAATCGCGGTTATTTAACCATAAAAAAAAAAAAAAATTTTTTTTTTTGCGGAATTTTTTTTCCCTTTTTCGGGCCTGAGGATCGTCATCTTTAAAAAATGAAAAATTCAACGTGAATGAACTATTTACAATATGTAAAGTATATATTATAAGATGATAAATTTCTTTTTTTTTACGCGCCAAATCTCTAAAAAAAATTTTTATAAAGTATTTATAATTTTAAATATAAAGATAAATATTGTATGCATATCATATGTCGGTAGTCGTGTGATGAATATTTGTATATTTGTGCATTTTCTTCAACCAACCAACGTAAATCATTTTATAAAAATATTATTTACAATGAAATTTTTTATCAATTACACTAACTTTGTTATGGAACAAATTATTTTGTTTAATGTGTTCTAATTACTCCTTTTTTAGCGATTTGTATGGGTAAATCCTATACTCCTATACTTATTTACATTTTCCCTTTATTTCAGATTGATTTGATATCATAAAATAAGATAAAGTGCATGGTAGTTATAAATACAATATTCTTTTTGGACGTATTATGAAAAATTAAACATGTAAATGGTCACAAGGGGGGTACATTAAAAGAAATTTGGCTGTTCAGTTAGATAAGATAAAACAAAACTCCATTGGGCGCAAATAAAAAATAAACAAATAATCTTAGCATTTTTTTTAATCCCTTTTATTTTTTATAGTGAATTTTTAATTTTGAGAAATATTTTAATTTAGAATCTCAATAGAATCTTAGAAATCATCTTAGATTTTCCAATTTATATTCTTTTAATTCCATATTCTCTTATCTAAACTATTTAAGCAATCACAGCAAATTCCACGAAAAGATTTGTTCAATAGAAAATAATTATCATTGTCTATTCATGGCTATAATGAAATAAACATTATGTAAATAAGCTGACAAATTTAAAAAAAAAATTGGAAAAAAAAAACAAATCTTTTAAAAATCGGAGTTATTTATATATTAGTATTTGAAAATACAATATATTTATTTCACATCAAATTAATAACGCTTTCTTTGAACTCGATTGATTTTAAAGTGAACCGAATAATTAACATAAATTCATCTTATATCACCAGAATTAAAAAATTGGCCTAACAGTAATATTGTAATAAATAGATTAGATGCTTTCAATTAACACATATCACACGTAATTGGTTGTATGTATTTGTAATTAATATAATATGTTTTACGTTACCAAACGTGAAATTTTTATTATCACAATAAATTCGTTCCTTAAAATATTTGTCTATTACCCCCACTTAATAACAGGTAATTTATCGGTTATTCTCTAGTTATCTTTTGATAAAACCAAGTAATTCGGTAATTACCGAGATTTATTATTATTTATGTTACTACGAAAAAAACTAGAAAAATAATATTTTTTCATCTCGTGATGTTTATGATCATAAAATTATAAAAACCGGCATTATAAAAATATATAACTGAAACTACTTCTTTTTATAATTATTATTATATACGAATATTTATCATATATTAAAATTCTTATTTTATTTTATTTTACTTTACTTTATTTTTATTATTATTATTATTTTTTATTTTTATTTGTTTATAAATAAATGTAAGTTATCAGTCGATAGCGTTTAAAATCAAATAAAAATTTTCATATGAATTTGGTTCATAATCGGAAAAAAAAAAAAAAAAAAATTTAGCCGTTTAAAAGTGCGTATTGAAATATCTGCGAATTTCATCTGCTACTATATCTGAAAACAACTGATAATACTGATAATGAAGTTATATTGTTGTTAAAGTTTTTATCAATCAATATGAAAAAAAATAATATAAAAAAACCCTTAAAATTTATCCAAAAAAAAATTTTTTTTTTACTTTCTTCACAAAAATGTCTGATAATTATTATTACGGGTATAACTACGGACAATCAGTTATTGGACGAATGGCGGCGTGTAGTTGCCAAAGGATTTGTTATGAATGTAATAATATCTCTCCACCATTTCATTTCTTTAATACACTATTAGCACAATACTATTCGAATATATCTCTCGTTCGACCTGAGTTTGAATACGATACACTTATTGATGTGGATGATATGATTAACAGTGTTGAGTCGCCACAGAATAATAATACAAGAAACAGACGTAGAAAACCCTTTACAATTTTTTGTCTACCTCATGGGGACTTAAGTCCAAAAATCCCTCGAAAGTAAGTGATATAATATTAAATCAGAAGTTCCAGCATACAAAAATGTCACGAAAAAATCACGTGACCGGTTTTGTCACATGCGTCACTCCCTTCCTTGTCATAAGTATCCGGTGGACTTTGAGATGTGAAATCCTATTTGTCACGCATTATTTGTCACATAGTTAATTTCTTCGTGGCATTTTTGTAGGCGCTGGGGGTAGTCTTAGTTGTTACATACTACTAATTAGGATGATCACTTACTGTATTAATAATATGTTGATAAATATTTTTATAATAGAATTGAAAAATTGAGGGAGAAAGATTTAATCAAGTATACTTTTTTTGATTCAAATAATGGAGTCATAAATGAAGTTGAAAGGTTATTTCCATTTTTAAAGAATAGAACATGGAGATTTTTTCGAACTATAACAACATCGAATCTCGAAATTGCTAGTCAACCACCTAGTGGGTGGACTATGAATGAACTAATGAGGTGAATAAATATATTTATTTCACGTGTCGCATAAATATCATGATTTTCACGGCGCAGCCGTGATTACTTTATTTAATTAATAATAAATTAAATCTAAATCTATTTGATTATTATTAGAATTTGTGGATTCCGAAAAAAATTATATATTGGGACTACAGATGGTCAAATCCAACAATTTCTTCCATTGTAAATTAAAAACAAAAAATATTTATAAATAGGTACTCTATTATTTGTTTTCTATACATTATTACCATTATTATCATTATTCTTATACATTATTATCATTAATATTCTATACATTATTATCATTATTCTACAGTATATATTATTGTAATTATTCTATACATTATTGTTTTACATATTAATATCACTTTTTAGGTTAGAATGAGTAAATAAAAAATTTATTATTGGCGATCAAATTTATTTATCCGATCTAATTAAATGCATATGTTGAATAAGATCTGATTTTAGGCTACAAATTATACAAAAAGAGTTAAGATTCGATTTTTTTTTTGGTCGTTATTTGGGTGAAGGTTTCCATATATATAGTACATATATAGTACAAAAAAATTTTTTTTTATTTCTTGAATTGAAGGCAAGCGAGCGAAATTTTTTGTACTGATTATTATACATATATTATTTCTCGTTCAATAAAATAATTTTATCATTCTTATTCGATGCAAATATTGTATTATTTCTCATTCGTCAATGCAAAAAATGCGAAAAAAAAAATTAAATTCGGTCGGATATATTATATATTAAATGCAATAATACTTTATAAATCATAAAATTCATATTTAAATATTAAATTATATAACAATATCAATCTTTAGGTAATTAAGTATTCATTACTCGTGGGTAAATTTACAAAAACAAATACAAATATAATGACGTCAAAAATTAATTACAAATTTTATTAAAGATGAGTCATTGTACGCCACAAAATACAAAAAAAAATTTAACAGAAATTATTTGTCTGTTTTTAATAATAATATTTGTTGTAACAGAAGAACAGTTCTTCTATTTTTGGCGGGAAATTATTTTTTCCGATATCCCTATTTAGTTAATCGATTTATCTGCATTGTAACACCAACAGATTTTGACAGATAACTACAGGTTATTTTCTTAAGAGATTGATAAGATACAATTGACTCGTTTAAGCATATAATCTCTCAGGAACATAACAAACAAAACATCTTGTGTCATGTTTTTAATAATCTTATCGTGAGAAATTTCGTAATGTTCTTCTAACTATTCTTTAAATTAAAAACAGGTAATTTTAACCCCTTTTAAGCGGTTACATGATTTAATTGTGAATCGCAGTTATTAACTTTATGGTTGCACATAACATCTCAAAAGTTTGATTATTGACGTACAAAGTCCTTTACAAAGAATCATACTTTTTTTGGTGAGAATATTTGTTCCATTTTAATTTGGTATTTAAATATTTTTATTGATATTAATATTAACAATGCAAAAATATCTAATAATGAAATTTTTGTAAAAAAAAAAAAAAAAATCACAAATTCATCCGTAATTAATGAAATTAAAAAGGAAAACTTAATTAAAAAAGTATTTAAATTATTATAAAATACTTTAAAAAAAAAAGTTTCATCCTAGCTAAAAAAATTCTGAAGATAATAAATATGAACCAAAATAATCCTTCACATACCAACTTCAATCTTTTGTCGAACAATTATTTTATGAAGGACAATATACGTTCGAGTTGTGCCCATCCACGTGATCATCAGCCAATAAAATCGCACATTTTACAAATTTTTGCTCTTAGTTTTATTATAATTATTATAATCTACAGAAAATGAACATATGGAACTTAAATTAAACAGTTTAAAAATTGGCTTATCTATCTAACACGGCTATTATCCAAAAAAAAAATGAAAAAAAAATTTCAACGATTTTCAGACGGTAAATATAAAATTAATATGCTCGATACTAATTTTGAACGAATCGTGTATAACTAACGGATATAATAAAATTAGCATTGATATCAAATATTCACAATTCATTGTTCTATCCGATCTAATAACCATATTTAAACCCCTGCAATATTTTTTTTTGAGTCCCCTGTGATCAGCGCTGAAAATTGTGAACTTGTGATTACACGATTTACACGTATCATTTATTAGTCCGAAGGGGGGCTGCATATTTTTAGTTAGAACTCAGCTTCCCGTACCGCAACGATTTTTATCTGCAATCATCCCTCCAGTTACATAGTCGTACCGACGTAATGGATTAACAGCTTGATTTATTTGTGATACACAAAGAACACATTTATAGGAGCAAATGTCCAAAAGAATTAATTACAATTAAATATAAAGTAACTTACAAAAATCTTTGAATTTTTTGAGATTATTTTATATTTATTTGCATATACATACATACATTTTTTAAAATATTGCAAATAAATATATAAAATAACCTTAATAATTTACGTGCGATCAATGCGATCAATTATACTTTAAAGTGTCCTCTTTTTGTTTAAAATTTTAAAATTTAAAACCTATAATAGATTGGTTTTCACATAAAAAAAAAATTTGGTGATTTCGTTGAAAATTTATAAATTTTCAAGTATTGTGAAAAATTACCAAGCATTTAAGGAATCATATAGACTATAATAATATATCGGTTTACCCAATTTATAGTTAGTACTTATTATTAAGGTTAGTTAAAAAATTCGAGAAAAAAATATATTCAAAGGTTCACGAAAATAAAACTTCAAACTATTTCACGGTTTTCATATAAAAGACAAAAAACGAAAAAATAAAAATAAATAAAAATAAATAAAAAATCATGTCAACTCTTAAAAGATGTCATTTTACAAATCTTTACAATAGGTATAAGTGTGGCTGTTTAAGGTGTGTTCAAAAAAGTGCGCCTGACGACGACGGTTTATCCAAAGGATTTTGGACATCACATGAAGAGTGATTGAGGACGATGACGATGTCTTACTCACTCTTACACAGACTGAGACTAAAAATTTAATGTAGTAATTTGCGGATTAACTATTAAATAGTAAGTACAGTCAATATACGGACCCTATTATATATTCCTGTTTAATAAAACTTTGAAAAATTGTTTGAACCTCAAGTAATTCTTTATTCGGATGAGACCATGTATCAAAATACTCACGCAACTATTCCCATTCGTCGCGCAGATCAACAGAGTATCCAACCTATCATTTGTTTTTCAACAACATATTGAACCTCAAAAATCAATCTCATAACATGCTAAATCAGTCTCTGCATATATTGTTGAACAAAATTTTGTTTCCTAATCTTTTCCGACCAATTATATATTATCAAGTACTAAATCCAATGCTTTTTGGTCAACAAAATTTAGGGGTTCCTTAACGTACAGTGGGGGGTGTACGATATTAACGTACGAACTGGCCGGAATTAACGTTAACGCTATCGCGTGTGAGTGCATAACTCCCAAACTCAGGCCAGTTCGTACGTTAATATCGTACACCCCACTGTACGTTAAGGACGCCCCATCAAATGTCGCATCTTATGCAAACGATAAGTTTGAAAAAGTATGTATGTGATAAAATAGAAAGATCATATTTAAGTTTATTTAAAAAACTTATTTATTTCTTAAAAAAAAAAAATTAGTTATGCAAGATTGGAGAAAGCTGGTTTAAAAAAGAAATTTGCTTTCATAATGATTATAATGGCCAGATAAAAAAAGCGATTGAAGAAAATCTATCACCTGATGTTTTATTATTTTCATATAAAAAATAATCTAATATGATGTCAAAACGTCATTGCAAAGTGAGTTAAATTATTTGTATTTAATTAATAGAAATCTTTATTTAAACAATATTTATAATAATTTTCTGTGTTTTGTAAAAGTATTATTATTTATTATATTTATTTTTTTGTATAAATAAATAAATAATTGCATCATTGTGTAAAACGTGTCATACAATACATATTTTCGAACTTTTCACTTGAGAGATCTCAGAATTGGTAAAACCTCTGATCAATAATACATTCAGTCATATAACAAAATCTTAGTTAATGGTATTTCTACATAATATGGTAAAATATATTGAGATCTGAAAAACATAATAAAAGTCAAAAGACTGTATTCCAGAATCAATCTTTTAATATGAATTATTAATTATTTATTATTTACAATAATAAAATGTTTAACATTATACAATAAATAACTTTTTGTACTTAACAGAATCAATTATGCATATAATATTTCAAAAACAATTCGCCATTTATATCGATCAATTTATTTTGGTGCGAAATATAACGATATAACGGGATAAATGGTAAACTAACCATTATTAAGTACGAACCTATTATCTAAGGAACATAGGTTCAGTTCCTGAGATGAGTGAAATAATTGGGAATTACAATTACATGGACATCCAGACATTCGTATCACCTGTGTAGAATTATATAGTCATTCGTTACACTTCGAAATTCGAATTAATAAGCAATAAAAAAAAAACTAGGTACTCTCCAAAAAATGATTTTATACAAAGATTTCTAAAAAAAAAATTTGAAAAAATAAAGTTCGGCTTTTTCAAAATATATTCGTTGTACTACTAAATTGGTTTTTATTGGACATTACATTTTGACAATCAATTAAGGGGATTTGATTCTGCAAAACGCCAACGCACTTAACATCTGAAAATGAAAATTTTTATTGGAACATGAATTTTTCCCCCTTGTTTGGGTCAGATCGTCATCTTTAAAATGTATCAAGCGTGAATCCGCCAATTTACAATAATACATGATAATTATATTTACAAAATGATGTATTTGATCGAAATTCTCTTTTTTTATTAGTATAATGATTCTCTTGAGAATTGAATCCAATAATGGAATGAATTTATATGAAAATACAAAAAAAAAAAAAAATTTCTCTCAAGTTTTTATAAATTTAAATGTTTTGTATGCACAATTTCACATGATGTAACATGAGTATTCGTATACCCAACAAATGATGTAAATCAATTCAAAATGGTTCTTTACAATAAAGAAAAAAAAACATACGTCGATCCGGTAGTTATAGTATTTTAAAATTGCATCATTAATGAAACAATTTGATTTGTTACGTTTATTACATTTTTTGTTATTATTTATTCATTTACAAGGGATGGATACTTTTTTTAGTAGTTATCTGTATGATTTATATGGTCATAATAAAGAGTTGTACAATTTTCATTTATTCAGATTAATTTGGTCATTACAAGGGCTTTGATAGCTAGATCATAAACAAAAAAAAAAACAAAAAAACAAAAAGAAAAAAAAGCAAAAAGGCACAATGTTTATTCAGGAGTAAAAATAATAATGAAGATAAATAAATATTAATTAATTTTATCACTTGTATACTAAAAAAAGAATAATTTCATAAAATTAAAAATTCATTACAAAAAAAGTTTCAAAAAAAAGGTAGAATAATATGATTATCTTTAGAACTTTGGAAAACTTTTTAGAACTTTTGAATTTTTTTCTAATTTAGATTCTTCTAATTCTAATTAATACCTTCTAAATCATACCATTTTGTTTTTATCCAAACATATTAAAGCATTCACCTGAAAAAAAAAAACTTTATCAGGTTTTATTAATTGACATCATTATAGTCAAAAAAGACTTTTTATAAAATTTTTTATTCTAACCGTAATAGAAATAAATTAATTCTTTAAATCAGAAAAGACCCACACCATAACAAAGTCTCAATCAAATATGAAATTTTCATTTTATTTCACATCAAATTAAATACATATATGTATATAAACAAACAAATTAATTAATTTAGAAATTCTTAAACAATATAAGGATAGATATTATTAACAATTAGACGAAGTTTTAAAAAGAAGTTGAGTAAAGATATAAGTTAATCGTTAACCACAAGAATCACATCATTCGTTTATATCACGAGTATTAATTTAAAAAGGTAAATCGATATAATCACACGAGAATAGTAGTTATTAAGTAAATCTTAATTACCTAAAAAATGAAATATTTGTCTGCAAAAAGTTCAGCTGATACTTAATAACAAAAAAAAGAAGTTAATTTTTGTGAAAAATGCCAATTCGAAAGAAGCATAACTACTGTACAGATTAGTAAATAAAGCAAATGTAACCTTACTGATTATATGTATGCTATAGCGCATCGAAACTGTCGTGTAATTGTAACTTGTGTAATATAGTTCAATATAAATTTATTTATTTATTTATTTGTCTTGAAGTTTCGATCTGAAAAACGCTTTCCTGTTACTCACTTATCGCACAGATAATTTATTTACTTTTTTGGTGATTTCGATGTGAAAATTTAAAGTTACGGCTAATACGGCCAATACCGATTGTTTACATTACTTACGTATGTAACATATATGACACTAAAATAACTGCAAACTTTTAAGAAAACTTAATTTGATTAAAAATATCGCGTAATATTTATTATTTTATGCTTATAAAATTATAAAAACCAGAACGTAAAAAAATATAAATAGTAAAAAAACTTGATACACAAAAAAAAATTTTTTTTTTTGGCTTTATTACTTTTTCTTTATTATATTTTATCATACAAAATCATGAAAATTTTTTGTGAAAAAAAAAAAAAATTTATTATTTTTTTTTTTTTTTTTTTTTTTTAGATCAATAGTCGATCGTTTTTTTTTTTAAAAAAAAAAATGAAATTTTCACATGAAAAAAATTTCAGCCATTTAAAATGATTGTTTAAATGTATCATGAAACTTTTGATGAAAATCTACAGATAGTTTCAAGCAGATAGCAAACTTTAATGAATATTAAACAAAAATCATATTGTAGTTAAGGTTTTTTATCAATAAATATGAAAAAAAAAATATTTAAAAACCCTCCAAGTTTTTCTTTTATTAAAAAAAGTTTTTTTGACATTCTTTAAAAAAAAAAAAAAATGGCTTACTTTAACGGAAATTTCGAATACAATCCAATTATAAGACGTACATGTTATTGCAGGAAAATTTGTTTTGAATGTCAACACGTCTCATTTCCATTTTCTTTATTCAATATTAATACATTAAATACACTTATATTACAAAATCATCCAATCCTTCAGCCGGAAGTTGAATATGATACGTCACTTGACGTAGATGAAATAGTTAACCGTGTAGAAATACCGCTCACTATAAGAAACAGACGTATTACTAAAAAACCTTTTAAAATTTTTTGCCTTCCTTGGGGAAATTTAACTCCAAAAATTCCAAGAAAGTAAGTATACTAAACCAAAAATTTTTTTATCGATATTAATAAAAAAAAAAAAAATAATAATGAAAAAAAAGCGAATATAACCAAAATTTCATTTTATTTTAATTAAATGTTACCGCATGATTTACATGACATGCAATGAAAATCATTATGCACCTGGTGCAGGGGTCGTTTTCGTGGACCCTGTTATATATTTATTTGATTATTAACAATATATATTCTATATTTTAATATTAATAGGATTAAAAAATTGGAAGACAAAGATTTAATAAAATTTACTTTTTTTGACTCAGATAATGGGGTCATAAATGAAGTTAATACGTTATTTTCTTTCTTGAGTAGTAGACGTTGGAAATTTTTTCGACGTACATCAGCATCGGGTCTTGAAATGGTCAATGAACCACTTAGCGGGTGGTCAATAAATGAACTAATGAGGTAAATAAATAAAAATAAATTTATTTAATTAATAATAATTAAATCTGACTCTATTTAATTATTATTAGGATCTGTGGATCGCGAAAGAAGCTGTATATTGGAACCACTGATGGTCCAATCCAGGAATTTCTCCCTCTATAGTTAAATAAATGTTTACCAAAATATTATATATACATATTATATATTTGTTAATTTACCGTATCATTGTAATATTTTTATTATTTATATCACATTTTAGGTTAGGGTATAAGTCATGTAAATATGTTGTTGATCAAATTTATCCGAAACTTTAACTGAAAATTTATTTAATTGGATTTAGAGATGGAATATTCTAGGCTACAAATATAAAAAAGAAGTATATTTAGAGAGAGTTTCCATATTTATTGAATATTTATAGTACAAAAAAAAAATTTTTTTTTATTTCTAGAGTGAAACTTTTTTTTTTTTTTGTAACATTGTTAGTCACAATCTCATAAATATCGAAATAATATATACAGATTATTATTATTCTCTCGTCCAATAAAATTTTTTCGTTTAATTCAAATATTTCAAATATTACGTTCAATACATAAAAAAAAGATTAAATTCGGTTGGAACTCCGGATATATTTTATTATTTTAGAGAAAATATAAAATGCAATATTGATTTTTTATAATTTATGAATCTTATAAAAATTCTTTAAATATTAATTCACATAAGAATATCTTAATATTAATTAGTCGACAAAATAACTGACCCTCGTTTTTTTTTAAAAAAAAAATACAACAGAATGAGTAAAGCTTTCGGATTATAATGACATAAATTAATTAAATTACATCACTGTACGCCACAAAAAGAAGGCAATGTAACAGTTAATTTATATGTTCTTTTTTGTTGCATCTGTAATATTATTCTATTTTTGCGGGAAATTATTTTTCCGATGTCCTTATTTTAGTTAATCGGCTTATTTGCATATGTAACACCAACAGATATTATTTAAACGCTTGACAGATAACTACAGATGGTTATTTCTTATTATCCTAAAGAAGGTTAACTGATTCATTGAAGCATATAATCTCCCATGAATATAACAAACAAAAACATCTTGTGTCATATATTTAAAGTTTAAGGCATTTTCTAATGCCGTGAGAAACTTCGTAATGTCGTCATATTCTAACTTGTAACTACTCAAACAGATAATTTTAACAGATAAATTAACAGTTGCATGATTTCTCTCAGCCCACAATTATTTACTAATTTTATAAAGACTTATGGTTACACATAAGTTTGATTTATTGGCGTGCAAAGTCAATTTTTTTTTGGTGGGAATATTTTTTTTTTGTTTCATTTATTTTGTTGATATTTAATATTAACAATAAAATTTTTAATTTATTATCGTTTTTGTTTACCCCAAAAATTGCCAATCTCCTTTTTAAATGAAATATCTGTAGAAAATAATTAATAATAATCAGTTATCACAATTCATCTGTTTATCAATGAAAATTAATGAAATTAAAAAGGAAAGTTTAATTACTCACATTGCGTAATAAAAGATAAAAAAAATTACTATAAAATACTTTAAAAAGTTCCATCCTAAAAAATATTTTGAAAATAAATATGGACCAAAGTAATCCTTCACATATCAACTCCAATCCTTTGTCTAATAATTACTTTATGAAGGAACAACAAATTTCATATAATACGTTTAATGACTCCTTTTCAGTAACGGAAAATGATGTATGGGTTCCACCCTACACAACTACCGATTACGAACAATCTATTCCATCAGCTATTCCATCAAACGAACATAATTACCCCATGCAAACTTATCCTACCTACGAACCGTATCATAATGTTAATGAACAGAATACTGGTCAAATTTCCCAAAATCTCACTCAAATAAACCACTTTAGATTTGAAATTCCCGGATTCGAAATTATCGTTAGACCTAATAATAATTTGGACATGCAAAATCAATTACAGGATTATGATACTACTACCTATTGGAATTCATCACTGGTTCAACAGGAGTTTCAACGACATGAACAACAATTTCCACAATTTTATCAACAACAATTCTCACAATTTCAACAACAACAATTCTCACAATTTCAACATCAACAATTCTCACAATTTCAAAATTCTCCTGATTTAAATAACTCGAATGAATTAAATACCAATTACAAATAATATAAATTTTTAATAATATAATATATTGTATGATATTTCTAATTAATTTATTTTTTTTTTTCATTTTTTTTTTTTTTTTTTTTTTTTTTTTTTTTTTTTTTTTTTTTTTTTTTTTTTTTTTTTTTTTTTTTTTTTTTTTCATTTGTCGATATCTTTATTTTTTTTTTCAAGTTTAACGTTCCAGGAGATTTTATTGAGTGATATCAGAATATATCAGAATATTCAGTTGTTTTATATTTTCATGTAATTTAAATTTAATAAAATATTTATAAAATGCGTAAGGATTATGAAAATTTGAGAATTTTTTTACTTGTGACGTAAATGATAAAATGTTTTTAATAGACTTTTTTTTTTTTTCTTATAATATCTGTGTTAGATAGAACAGTCAATTTCTAAACTGTCTAAGCTTCATATATTTATTTCTAATATTTATAATAATAAAAACTTGGAAACGTTAAAATTGCGATTTTATTGGCTGACGATCACGTAATGGCTATATGTCCTTCGCTTACAGCAAGCTGCTAACTGTTCAAACCGGGTGAATTCAATACTGATGATTCCCTATAAAAAAAATTTTCAGAAAAATGATCACATGTCTGAGTTTCTTCGGAATAAAAAATGATCATTTATCGGAGTTTTTTCCAGAATTTTTTTTATAGGGTTTGAATGAACTAACGAATATAATAATATATTAATTTTAAGATAAATTTATGAAATTAAATAAGCATGGATATGCATGTCAAATGACCTAATAACCATATTTAAACTCCCTGCAATATTTTTTGATCAACGTGAATAATTTTAGGGTTACGCGTATCGTAACATAGCATTTATGTAACCACATGATCAAAATAATGATAATCTAGACTGTGTATTATTTATAAAAAATTAATTTGCAGTAAATTAATTTAAGCATAAACCTGTTTCACTGTTTCTTTGTATATCACTATAGTTAAATGAACGCTTTTGTTGTTGCCCTTTACCTTTTTTGTCCATAACTATTTATAAAAAAAATTTACCTTTTTTTGTATATTCATTGAACTAAATTCGTTGGATGAGTTACTTAAACAAATAATAACATGGTTTTGTTTTATAGTTTGTACAAATAATTTTTTTTTTTTTTTTCTAAAATAGATAGTCAAAATAACGTGATACTTCCTCATGTGTGTTTCTTATGCATAATTTTAAAGCAACGTTACTTTATTTTTGATGATAGCATTAAAATGTTTCAACTTTAACTTTATTACCTTTATTACACTACAGTTTACATAATAAGTAAGAAAAGAACGCACAGCCAAATTTATAAACATGGAATGTTTTGCTTCTATTTTGTTTTCCTTGAACACCGTTCTTTATAAAGTATGAAACAATTTCTCTTTTGGATAAATGAAAAAAAAAAACTTTTTTTTTTATTTTTTATTTTTTTTTTGGTGTGTACAGTGTGTATATGACATAATCAACAGGACTGAGCATCGAAATTATTTAATTAAAATCAGATTTATACATAAAAACACAGATACAGAATAAATCGTATTTAACCTTTTCAGTCAGTAGCACGGTAATCAGATGTCACCATAATTACGGTTCAAAATCACTATAATGCAGGCTAGAATATTTGAATGTTTAATTACGTAACTATAGATATTACAAAAAAGGAAATAAAATATATTTCTTAAAATAGTTATATTTACATAATTACAAAAACAACATATATTACAATTTGGCGAAAATTAAGTTTAAGCTTAACCATGTTTCAAACTTTAACCTTTTTTTTTTTTTACTATTACATAATAATTAGAAATATTTCAGCCAAATTTGATAATCATGGAATGTTTATTTCTATTTCATCTTCTCATTCTATATATGATTTGGAATGAAACAAACTTTATTTTAAATAAAAAAAAAAGATTTTTTTTTTGACGATGCACACAAGGAGATCCAACAGATATGAAACATTTCAAAGGTACACATGACTTTTGTGATTGTTGTGACGCCAATTTCTTAGAAATTTATCGCATGATACAAATAAAGTGTACTTTAGAAATACCTTTTTTACACGTAATTCCGGCCAATATTACTATTATAGTTTCAATCAAAATCGGCAGAGATATATTAGGGGTCAATTAATTTGTAAGTATTACGAACATTAACCTAATTTTTTTTTTTTAGTAATGTATTTCTTAATGTATTAGCTACGTGCATAAATGTAATTATAAAGTTATTTTAAGCTTAAACATGTTTCAAACTTTAATTACATAATAAGTAACTAATTCTTCGTATGAACTGAAACAATTTTCTCCTTTGTATGAAAAAAAAAGAGATTTTTTTTTTTTAGCGGTGTTTTCTGATTAAATATCTCCGGGGTGGGGATTTCCAGCTCAAATGATGGAAAATGACTAATATTATAATCATATGACATGACAGGATATTTATACTAATAATCTTTTTTACCTTATGATTGATTATAAAAATTTTTCTTTAAGTTTATAATATAAAAATTACTTTATTTAACGTTGCTGTCACTGAAAAAATAAAGAAAATTACAATGAATGACAAAAAAAAGTATCTGGGTTTTAACAGTGATTTATAAAGAAGGTGTTTTCATATTTGGTGATTAAACACTTCCATTATTTAATAAATTGGTTATCGTTTTCCCTTTAAAAAAAAAAAAAAGTCGATCCGTTTTTTTATATTTCATCTTTTTTCCGTAAAAGCTCATATTTCCGGAATTAATAAACTTATATCATCGAATCTTATACATTCTTCGTGAAAGGATCCGTAAAAGGTTCATTTTTACGGAGTTTTTACGGAAATAATGGATAAAATTTTTTTTTATATGGTTTCGAAGTCAACAGAATATCATGAAACTACAAAAGTGAATTCAAGTCATATGCTAAATGTTTATATTGTTTCAAGTTGTTTTACTGCCAAGTGCTAACTGACGTTAAACGTTTGATCTGCACGTTTGAAAAATTAATCAGTATTTTGATCGTCAATCAAAAAAAAAAAAAAAACCCGTGAAAAATTAAGATATAAAGACATGAAAATCTTTTTCCTCCGTCTCAATTAACGTTAACAAAAAATTCCGTCATTTAAAAAAAAAAGAAAAGAAAAGACATCGAAAAGTCTTTTTCCTCTGTCTCAATTAACGTTAACAAAAAATTCCGTCATTTTTTTTAAAAAAAAAAGAAATATGACATATGGAAAGTGTAACTACCGAAATTTACAAACTGGTGTTAAATGTGGATGCCTTAGATCTCGTGTCCAATCCATTAATGATCATTCATGCAAAGCCTGTAAACACGATCTGAACTATCATGAAATCAATCAATCTCAAACATCGAAAAGTTTTGCCAACTTGAAAAATAATCGTAAAAATAAAATCTATTCACACACAGGGTTTAATATTACTTTCAAGTTGATCGATATAGTTGGTGGAAAACAAAACCAAAAAATACCTAGAGAGTAAATATACATACATATAATTTTCATTTGTTATTTGTTTCAGTTTCTTTATCAATTATTATTAAAATTTACCATAATATAAAATTAAGTGTTAAAAAATCGGGTAAAATGAAATCAATTCGCTTTACTGAAGATACAAATATTGGAATAAAAAATGCAGTTGAATCATTATTTCCCCATTTTATGAACAAGCGTTGGCAATTTTTCCGTCGTACTTCAATATCAGATCTTGAGATCGCTTGTGAACCAAACTTTGGATGGAGTATCGATGCATTAAAAAGGTAAACCAAATTAAATTTTTTTTGTTGTCTTTGCTGCCATTTATTTTATTAAAATTTATTAACTTTATAATTTTTATCAGCATTGCTTGTACTAGGAGGAAATTGTATGTAGGAATTGTACATGAGCCGATTCAAATGACTTCCTCGTTAATTTATCAACCAATTCGATCAGATAATATAACTTCGGAAGTATCAGGCATCGGTTTTGAACAATTCTTACAACAAAATTTAATGTCATTAGATGCAATGGAATTCGCCATGTGATGACGCGAAATTAATTTACTCATAAATTCAAGTAAATATTTTTGAAATTGTCAATATATATATATATACATATGGTATATTATTCTATAACAAACCTGTTGAATTAACTATGCATCCTTTTCTCTGCTTATAGATCTTCTAAAAATCGAAAGTAGTCTGGCGTATAGTTTTGATTATTACAATATATTTATATTATTTATTAATATTTATTGCACGTATTTTTTTTTTATACAAATTGAATGTTAAAAGAATGGTTGTAAAATCTAAAAGACGAATTAAAATAATTTACTCATTAAATAAGAAAAAACACATATCTGATATATAGGAGTGAATTCAATATATTTATTTATGTTTTGTTCCGTACGTATCACGAAATTAATTTTTAATTTGAATGCACGCAATTTTTTTGTGTAATCTTTTTACCAATAGGTCGGTTCTAAATTTGGATCAAATGATATTTATGGTCATAGTTTATCCACATGGATCACATCAAGATATTAAACAAAGAGAACTTCCTTTTAAATCTTGTGCGGCAATAAAATAATTTTGTAAATTATGAGAAACTTTGTTTCTATACAATTCCTGCATTATAAGGTCTATCAGATGACATTTACAGTGCATCCGATCGACATTTGGTTTTTTTTTTGGTAAACTTGTACGTTGCAAGATTACGCAATAATTTGGTCTGTAAACATAATAACTAACGGATATTTAACAAAAAAACATTTTACAAAAATGTTTCAATTAACGTGGTATAACATTGTTAAAGAGAAAGTAACGCTTAGTGAGTCAAATTATAAACTAAAACCGGAATATTGGGAATACGAATGCGATAATTTCAATGGAACTGATATCATCCTGCTCAACAAAGAAAATATTTATAAGAGAGATTCACAATTTATATATTTCTTGAATTCCGCTATTAAGTCAATAGAATTAAGAATTTATGACAAGAAACAAACCTATAAAAAAATTTTCTGGTAAAAATTCTGATAAATGATCACTTTTATAGTTTCATTGCAAAAAAACTCCGATATGTGATCAATTTTCTAAAAAATTTTTTTATAGAGAAGGTATAGACGGAACACATAATTCTGTAATTCAACATTTAAATATTATACGAGAACATACAACAGCAGATAATACAATTGTGCAAACTATGTGACAGTTGTGATTTGGCAAATTATACGACACTATCTATAACAAAAAAATTGTCATATAATGATGAATGCGGTTCTTAACGATGAAAATAATAAACTTTAATTTATCAGACTTGAATGATATATCTTATCAGTTTCGTCAGTCTAATTATAGTCGATTACATACAATTGATACATACAATGATCGCACTCGAAAGACAAGGTTTTTTATAATAACATGATTATAAACTAGTTGATAGCTCACACAATAGAAATAATTTATTACAATCAAATATGAAAGATTGGAATAGAAGAACAAATTGAGATATACACAGACAGTTCAGTTCACGACCTTGGTAAAGAATATTGTTCGTTTTATTATAGTCAAAAATGATCGAATAGAACATAATTTATTTCGACAACAGAGTATTGACCGTCACCAAATAAATCTTACTACAATTTAGAGTGACGATTAATACAAATTCACAAAATGTAATAAATGGATGCTATGATAATATTCTTAATAACTATTTTTACATTATCTCCAAGGAAATTATTTAAAATATCACATAGTAATCATATATGGAACGTCGTTCCTGGACGGACGAAAGTATATATGCAGATCATTGATCACGTGCCCGGATGGCATTGCATGAACGTAAATGTCCTCCGCTCTGCTTCGGACAATAAAGTAATACATACATCATGAAATTTTTAGGTGGCCCATATAATTCCATATAGATTAGTTCAGGAATATGTGGAATTTCATACATTCTCATATATCCTACATGGGTCCACATATTTTTAATCGATCTATTCATATTTCCACAATATTTGATGTGGATTTCCAGTGAATTTAAGTAGAAAAGTAATAACTGATAATATCTTTAAGATTTTCTACGAACCGCTACGCTTTGTTCTTTTTTAATAGAAGTATGTTCAATTGGAGTCACGTACGTGATTGGCAAACAAAATTTTGGTCATTGAAATTTAAAAAAGAACATCATTGGTTCCTTCAGTATATCTAGATTATACTGTTTTAAATGCCGATTTGCGTTCAGCAGATGTTGGTAGTGATGGAAATGCTGGAGTGGCAGAGGAGATGGTGGCAGAGGCCTGAAACTTGGCTTGGTGAATGATTATCTTCGTAGAAATAAAGCAAAAATCAATTAAAGTGTTATTGGCTGGAGGTGGTGGTGGCAGAGGTGGGGATGGGACTCATGGGAAGTGTGGAGGGAGCATTCAAACAATTTGCATACACTTTCTAATGTAAAAACGACCACGCGTTAGTGCATATAGAATAAGATCGACATTTATTTATACATGTACATGTGATAAAGTGTATGCAATGTGTGGAGAGATGGAGAACACGATAATCTGATTGGGTGTATTACATGATCAGGAGCTGTGATGCGGCGCGTGGCGTGGGTACTAGTGATAAAGTAATATCGTTAATCGGAGTTGTAAATTTCCATAACCATTGATCTACAGTCTACTCGGCTACTCGCTTTATAACGAATTTGATTTAGCGGATTTCTTAATATAGCGGATCTTCAGTGTTGTAGATTTTAACATATAAAAAAAATCTTGTTATACCGAATATTACTAATAAAATGCTGTAGACCGTTTAACGAAGTAATCTATAGACCGTATAATATAAAAATAACTCTTATTATAACGAATTTCTCTTTATAACGAATTTTTTTTAATATAATGAAGAAATTTTGTGTAACATAAGTGCATACGTTATACTGTATGTTGTTATACAATATACCGCAATATACCAAATTTTCCAAGTCATACCAGATTTTTCCAGTCATGTTTAACGAATTTTCTTATAACGAAGGTCTGATTGGCCAAACCACTCACTTCGTTATAAAGCGAGTAAACTGTAGTAACATTTTAAAAGTTTATTCAAGTTAAAAAAAATTTTATACGATATCTGTATATTGTTTCTCGTTCATATTGATCTTGGTACAAATTAGTAGTGATCAACCCCAAGTTTATCCAGATTCCGGTTGAAAAACATCACCATTAAAATTTGTTGTAGTAGGGTATGATATATTCCAATCATAATGATTACCATGGTCATCCAAAATATAATCATAAAGATTTAGTTTAGTCATATCTCTTTCTACTATATAAGAGATAGCCTCCATATTGTAATGACTCAACAGTAAATCAATAAGATCAGCAGGATTTTGAAAAATAGTAATATTATATACAGTTCCTGTTGAAAGGAAATCAATTTTAGTAAACGTATTTCGATCTATTTCGATCTATTACTGGTGCAATGTTTAAAACCAGTACAGTCAGACCTCTATGTACCGATATCCTATGTACCGATAATTGCCTGTACTGATAAAATTTCTACGTCCACATTTCACAATTAATAAAAAAATCTCGTTGTACCGATATTATATATAGTTTCACGATGTAACATGTACCGATACTTTTCTTTGCCCCTCTTTTTTTTTTACTTTTCTTTGCCCCTTTATAATTAATACATAGTAAGATGTACCGATACTTTAGGTTACACTGATATTAATTCGGGCCAACACTATAAATTTGGCCGGATTTAACATAAAGGTTCCATCCAGATCACATGATATTTTAAAAATTAGCTATCCGGATTCAGAGACCCGGATTTATTCCGATATTAAATCGCAAATTTTTATCACGATAACGGAAAAAATTCCGATTTTATTCCGATAAAAAATTACCAATTATAGTAAGAAACATTTGATAATTCTAGCCGGATTGCATATTAATGCAGGCCAACTTAGGTTGCGCCAGTGACACGACAATAATTTTACCCAAAACGATGGAAATGATCATCAATTCACAAATTCTATCACGATATAGTCAATAAAATATGCAATAATGATAGGCTAGTTGTCACGTGTCGGAATAAAATTGTTAAAAACCATAAAAATTCCGTTTTATTCCATAATACAGCAAAAATTCCGATTTATTCATTTATTATAAAAATGGAATTTTCCGGGTCTCTGTCCGGATTTGCATAATGCTGGAAAGAATTGGATTTTGGCCCGCATTATGATTCACTGATGACGGTATATGTAACGATAATTTGATATACCGATATATTTTCCTCAAAACAACAGTATCGGTACATAGAGGTCTGACTGTATACAAGTTTGATCAAATCCCACTTTAGAAAATCACAATTAGGTAAAAAAATTTTTGATACCGGATTTGGAGTTTGATAAAGAACAAATTCCATTTTGCAAGAGAAACCCATGGAGCAAGGGGCATTGTTATTGTTGAAAATTCATATCCTCCGTCCATTGTTGCAACTGTTTCTATTGGAGTAGCCGTAAAATTCATGGTAGTTTTTGCAATAAGTTGAACTTCCTCATTTTCATTTCTTATAAAAGAAAAAGGGAATTGCTAAACGTCGCCTGGGCGTGGTTTTTTTTTCAAATATATCACATGATGTACAATAGAGTAAATTTATTAATCGGCTGACGGCTGATTTTTTAACTTGGCTAATTTTTGATCGGCAAAAGATATTTTAAAATTTTTTTTTTTTTTTTGCAATCTTATCTAATTAAATTTTATTTGCAAATATTAAAAATTTAAGTCACACATTTTGATTTTAAAGAAAAAATCACCGTATTTATTTTTAATGAAGTGATACAAATAAAAGAAACAATAACAATAAATAAAAAAGATAAGTGAATTACAATGATCAAGAAGAAAGATGTTAATAAAAATGAAATAACAATGGAGTAATTGAAAGTAATAGAAGATGAAAGGGAATAAAAAAAAGTAATGAGAAATGATAGGAGACAAAAAGGAGAAGTAGGACATGATGGGAGATGAAGAGGAGTGATGGGAGACGAAAAGGACTAAGGAGTGATGGTGACGAAAAGGATTGATGGAGACGAAAAGGAGTGATAGAGACGAAAAGAAGTGATGGGAAGATGAAGAGAAGTGATGGGAAGATGAAGAGGAGTGATGGGAGACGAAAAGGAGAAAAGAAGTGATGGGAAGATGAAAAGGAGTGATGGTTTGCCATATCTACTATTATTTCGTAACGACCAGTCTGTACTCTAATTGGCATAACTAGATGCCCTAGCGACATACTGACATAGGGTAGCGCGAGATGGTTTACCGGTTCGCCAGGTCCAGGATGTGGTACATCTGCGCCTATTAAATTAGATGTTCGAATGAATTCATTCCTCCGAGTTTAATGTTTACTTTTAGGCAAACATCGGCACAATATTGTTTTTTCGGCCTATCCATATGACCATATATGCTCTTTGTACACACTGTGTTGCGACACCGATAACTGTTTCGCTAATATGTTTAATTTCTCCATATAACTCTGGTCCAGTATTTGGGAGAATACATAGGCTTTTTTTATTGATTCTTCAGTATTTCCTATAGGCGTTTGGATTTTGACGAGAAAAGGTCATCATTTCATCTGTTTGCCTTCCAGTTTCTCATGCATTATAAAGAAAATCCAGAATGAGAGAATCAATTGATGCAGAGTTATGTTGTGTAACGACTGATATACACCTGCATGTTCAATATACGCCGATAAGCAAAATTGGGTGGTTGATTGATTGGTTGAATATTTTAATGCAATTGCACTAAGGATTGGAATCGATTCTACCATAATCGAATTAATCGAAAATCGAATCGTCAAATCGAATCTTTAATCGATTCTCAAGATTCGATTTTCGATTGTATCGATTCCAATCCTTAAATTGCACTCCCTTACTTAGAGAGGGTGTACATTTATAGAGAGTAAAATATTAAGAGCTCTTATAAGTTGGGACCAGGCCCACCGTGCACTTAAAGAGAATTTATATATTGCGTGCACTGTGTATTTAATAATTGAAAGTTTGAAAGAGAATAAGTTTATATTTATTTTTTACGTTTTAGACTCCTTAAAATCCTTACAAAATTAAACTACAAAATGTTTTTGCTTTAAGA
Organism: Oehlia diaphana; assembly: GCA_003833135.1. Taxonomy (NCBI): domain Eukaryota; kingdom Fungi; phylum Glomeromycota; class Glomeromycetes; order Glomerales; family Glomeraceae; genus Oehlia; species Oehlia diaphana. The sequence continues at coordinate 160,624 of QZLH01000023.1, forward strand.
TTCAAGGACGCACACCATAGACTTGTAACAGGCCGATATAATATTGTGATCAGCAATTGGTTACCGTTAAAATGCTATTAACAAATTATCAACATTTATTTTCATGATCAACTTGTATCCAAATAATCGACTAAAATTGACCATGTTTTTATATATTTACAACAAGTTTACCTTGGAGGAAGTCACCATTCCACCCTATATTTTAGCTAAGTTGAGATTTTTTATACATTTACAACAAATCATTCTTATTTAATGTTAACATGCATATTTTTTAAATATTTCAACACATTTTATAAGATTACGATTAGATAAAATTAATGTTCCGTATATCAAAGTCGTTCGGCTTCAAATTTGAACCATATTTATCCACCAGGATTCATATTTTACAAGGAGTATAAGACTTTTCACCGACGTTCATTTCACCGAAACCCATTTTTGCCAACCGAAGGGATAAAATACATACAGAAATCTTTTCTAGATAAATTTTTGAACTACCGTAGCTGATTTTATTAAATTTACCTCGTTGTTTTATAAATAATGAACCAATTTTTATCAGTAATATATTTAATATAAAATTGGTTGTTATATTTTACAGTACTGTATTGCAGTCGCAATGTAGTAAGTAATATAATTAATAAACCATTTCTTTTTTTGGTTTTAGTAGTTAGCAACTGACCTGTATATATTAAAATTTTTTTAAAGTTCAACTTTTATTTTATTCCTAAAAAAGAAATGAATTTCCATCACGAAAATCTCAGGAATGCTCGGAATAGCGTACATGTGCTGCAATATAATAATATAATCGTGAAAATATTTTTTGTTTTAGTAAATAGAAATTGTCATAAATAATTATTTACACTCATTATCTGTGGGAATCACTTACCTGTATATATTAAAAATTTTTTTATACTATTTAGTTCAATCTTTAAATCGTTCAAAAACAGATGCATTTCACAATTTGATTTTGTTCATTTGACATATTAATACATAATTTTTACGTAAGTATGAAGTAAATATCATCTTTTGAAATGACGTATTTTGTTTTCTTTATAATATTTTATACCATGCTGCTCTAATACATATAATATCATCCAATATGAAACGATAATCAAACCCTTATTTTTCTAAATATTTAGTATAATTCAATGAATTTTAAAGTTTACGCTAACCAAGTTTAAATGCATGACGGATACACACGATAAGTTCGAGTAAAAATTTCTTAAATCTTTTTTTGTGAGCTAAATCCTTACAGTTAACGTACAGATTTTGAAATCAATTTTTTTACGTAAAAGGTGAATTATGGGCTAACTAACTGATAAACGATAAACATATCATTTTTAAATAGACTTTACTAACCCAAAATCAGAAATGATGCCAAAAGAATTTCTTGGAATCTCTACTAAAGATCATTAAGTTTAAAAGGTTTATTTAATCGTGATTGGAAAGTTTCTAGTTCATCTTTTATCTCGTCAAACATGTATTCATTGAATTTGCGATACATGTACAATTTTGAGAAACAATTACTCAAAAAAAAAAAATTTTTTTTATTCATTTATTTAAAATTTTTTTTTATTATTTATCTATTTTAAAATTTTTTTTATAAATACGGTATTTTCCCCATAAATTTTTTTATATACCATAAATACCATAAATTTTTTTTTGATGTACCGCATTTAAAAATTAATTAGAATTGTTCTTCCTTCGAAAAGTCATACTAAGCGTATTCATGAATTTCAATAGTTAACGACAGCTTCTCTTTTGAAGTTAATAATCTCTTCGCGTTTTGGAATATAATTATACTATTCACCGACGCAAAATGTCACGGGAACAGACGAAAAACGTGAAGTGAAGATAATGTGACCATTTGATATAAAAATCAATTTAAAAAGAAAGGATAGGTATGCAAGGAGAAGTTATATGTCGTCATGAATCTTAATTAATACAATTTCAATGAAATGCAAGGGGAAGTTTCATGTAACCAAAACAAACATCTAAAATAATGATAATCTCAATAAAATCAATGAATAAATGATTTCAAAATAGTAATATATGAAAGAACTACGAAATAGGGGTTCATTGAGTAATTTCTCTGAGTCATAATTTCAACATACGGTACATACAGTGTAACCATAGTACAGACACAGCCTTATAACAGAGTTTTATGGAAGTTTTGGTTTTATTCAGATTATGTAATAATATTATTAATAGTAATAAAAGTAATAATAGTATTACCATTTTAATATCTAGACTCTAGTAGTATTTTAATGGCAGGATAATTGTTTATGATATTTATAACAGATATAGTACATAATGAAACTTTTTATAGTTATAAACTTTAGTCGATTCCAAAAATAAGTATTTACTTTATTTATCAAGATACATTTACATAGTACAGTATGTTATGTTAAATCTTAATTTTCACGTTTCAGTTACAAATAAAACATTAAATTTCGCTTATATTTTCTTATATAAAAAATTATACTCTTAAATTTCTAAAAATCATATTGTAACTGAAATAATCCCAATCTTATTTTAATTTTAAGACTTTTGGGTATCTTTATGATCATCGCAGGACATGGTATTGTTTGATTATCAATTATTGAAACCGTTTGTCGCATTACTTTCGATATTTCCTTGAAAAGAAATCGTATTTCCATCAGAATCTGATTTCATTTCTCCCTCAGGAATGTAAAGAAATGACCTCAAATTTAGCTCGAGATTTAATTTTTGTTGCGAAGTTAATTTATGTTTGCTTTTCAGATCGTTCACATTAAAATCAATTCCATAAATCTTCTCATTCAATATACTTAATATCGAAGAAGATGGTAAAGATTTACATCTAACGTGTTTTATATCATTTGAAATCGGGTAAAAAAATTCGTAATCGCAATTGTCATCGTCACTTTGATGATAATCTTGTAAAGTTACATGATAAATGTTATCATCATTCAGTGGTCGATAGAATAATCCATTATTCAAATGCAAGGCTTGTTTTGGTAAATTATTCGGGAAGTAGCTGGTAATTATAAATAGATAAATCAATTATGTATCAAATAAAATTTTGAGGCATTAATTATTATTAATAAAATTAAAGATTTAAAGGACACAAACCTTCTTAATAAAAGTTTTCCTTGTAGAAAGGGAAGAACGTTCTTTAAGCTTTGTTCAAGGTTAAATTTTTGATTCCAAGTTAATGTATATTTATACTTTAATTCATTTACATCAAAATCAATTCCGTAAATTTCCTTATTCAATATATCCATAATCAAAGAATGTGGTAATAATTTACATGTAACATAATAACTAGTATCTAAACTCTGCTGGTGAAAGAACTCGTAATCGTAATCATCATTATAATTTTCTGAAAGTTGCAAAGTCATTTTGAAAGTTACATGATAAAAATTATTATCATTTGGTGGCTGATAAAATAATCTAAACTCATTCAACTGCAAGTTTTGCATAGGTTGAATTTGTATCGCTACTAAATCTAAATCAATAGAGTAATATAAGATATTCTACTGGGCAAGCCTGAGAGTCTTTTTTTTCCGTTAAACGTATAATAAATTCGTATCTATTTCATTTATTTGTTTTTTTTAAAAAAAAGAACTATAAAGTCGATAAAAATGATTAAGGGAAGGAAAGTTACGAAAGGATTCTCGAAACGTATCACGTGTTAATCAAATAATACAATGAAAATATAAAAAAAATCAATCTTATGTGTTTGAAAATTCACCCTAACAAAGTTTGTATTTATACAACGAATAAGAATAATTTTGTTTTTCATTAACGGGTTATGAAATTCCGATTAAAGGTGTAAGATTGAATTGTTTATAAACGACAAGCTACGAAAGAAACCGTCAAAAATAATTATAAAAATCTTTAAAGTAGTTCGTGTTAAGCAAAGAAAAGAAAAACACAAACATGAAAGTTTTGATACTGTATGAAAAATAAAGGATTTATTTTAATTTGAATTTGGAACTTTTATAAAAAAAATAATAAATAGATTTTTCTTGACCTTTTTAAAAACTTTTTGTATAATTAATTATAAAGTAAAAAATTTTTTTTTTATATAATGTCGATTTTTCCTGAATTTGAAATAGAAAATAAATTCTGGCCAGGATTATATTAACTATTAGGTGAATTTTATGAATTAGGAAAGTTAAGTGTTAGAAGGCGATGTGTTACTTGAAATCTATCTTTGGTTAAACTTTTATTTTTTTTCCTTTGATATCATGCATGGCGTCAACCTTTATCTTTTTTTGGATTGTTATATAATATTTTAATCATGACAAGGTTTCTTCTTGATAATCAAAAAAAGAAAAAAGAAGAAGTATAAATCTCAATAATCTCTCTGATTTGTGACACAAAATTTTGGTAACGTGACTTGACGAATTTTATTGGTCAGATTTTAGATTTGTACAAAATTTAGAAAATTTCGCGAAACGAGTTAAAATACTTATAGTTTTAAATTTAAAAAAATGCAAATAGTCTATTCAAAACTTGTTAATTCCACCTTTATACTCCTAAGCTTGTAAACAATTTTAATGTACTTATATTTAATACGCTATTAATTTAATGAAAATATATATTCTATTGCGGACGATATATCTCCTATTTTTAGATTAGTAGTACAAAGTCACGTTACCGCAAATTTTTTTGCTGATGCTCTTGCTCTTGGGGTAGTTTGAAATTAACTGCACCACAAATTCAAAATTGATAATAAATATCGTTAAGAATCTAATAAGTTATTTAGAATAAAGTAAAATTTAATAATCTTATTAATTACTTTCAGATTATATATGATTATGTTAATTTTATAAAATAATTTTTGATTAAATTTATAATTCATAAAGTAAAATTTTTTATCTTTATAAAATTGATTTGATTGAAAGAACTTTTTATTATTGCTTAAGAAATAATTTTCATATTTTTTATAGAACGAGATAGAAATCTAAATCTATTTATCATATTATAAATCAATGTAATTAACATATTATTAATAATATTTATTAATTAAAAAAAAAAAATTCCAAATAATAAAATTCAATAGAAATATTCAGAGAAATTTTACAGAATTTTTTGTGTATTATTTACTTACTGTGAATATTGTATTCAAATTTTTTTTTTAAATTCTAAATTTCGAATTCTATTTTTATTTTTTTTTTATAGGAGAACGCGAAATGAAAATAATCAATAATCGCAAAAAATTATTTGTTCGTGTAAAGATGATATATAATCATTCTTATTGTTTCGTTAAGATCAGTTTTACAATTAATGATCGACAAAATTTTCTTTTTTATATATGATCGGCAAAATCGATAAAATTTTGAACGATACGATTTCAAATAAATAAATAAATAAATAAATAAATAAAGTTAATTTTATTTTCTATTTTAGTTTAGTTTGACTTTTCACTGTGCGACAATTCTTATGTATAACTTTTTAATGTATTTGTTTTTTATTATTAATAAAGTTATATGTTTGCTGTTAAAAGAAAAAAAAAATGAATTAATAAAATAAAAACGGTTAAAAAATTTTTAATAATAAATATTTACCAAATTAATCAAATTTAATCAAAATAGTCATTAAACAAATAGATATTGCATACGGAATTGATCACTGTAAATAAAAAAAGCTTCGGACAAGTCCGAAGAACCACGCATCGCACCGATTTTGGATATTCGTCAGACATTTCCAATTTGCTTTTAAAACAGATAAACGGGAATCGGCTAGTGAGACTCACGTGTTCTTTCACTCTACTCTGAACCCTCCGATTCAATGCAAAAATTTGAGATATCAAAATTTTATAAGTTTGATATACCGATTTTTATATGTTCATTTATATAAAGATAAAATCTTAAAAAAATCGCTTTATCGTGAAATTCGTTATATCACATAGTCGTTATATTGAGTACTGACTGTGTTTGGAATGTCTAGTAGTCGTATTTCTACTTAAATTAAAAAAAAACCTCTGATTAAGGTCAAAAAACTCTGAATGAATAATATAAAAATAGTTAAAAATTAAATTCCAATAAATTCAATAATATCACGTGAATCATTAATCCCAAATAAATATGTGACCACTTATTTGTACGACCTAAAAATTAGTCATCTAACGAGTAATACGAGTAATGATAAAACTGTATTAATCATTTTTTTTCATGTACTGATAAATTGCTTTTTTTATTATGCTTATTTAATTCTGTATATATTTGCTGTATTACATCAATAAGCCACAAAAAGTTTATGAAATAGTCTATATCACGATGTATTCAGTAAGGTATATAAAGTATATATATTTAGACTTCTCTTGAAACTTTTCTAAAAACTTATCGCTTTTACAGAAACGAAATGTTATTCTCACTTAATTGTTTGATTTCGGGACAAACTTCTGATGATATTTTCAATGTGCCTATTGGCAATTTTTTTTTCAGCAAAGAAAATATCAAGGTCAACTTTACTGATATGACCGTTGCAAACTTAAAAGAATAACTTTCTCGCACAAATGAAGTTCAAGAAGCTAAAATAACCAAAATGAATCTTTGGAAAGTCGATCTCAAGACTTATGAAGTTAATAACCTTTCTGCAGAAGATATTGAAAGTCATGAAAGGTGCGGGAAGATGGATACTACGTCAAATCTCAATGAATATTATAACAATAACGAAGACAAAAATCCTAAAAAGGGGTACCTTCATGTCTTCATAGTCCCCACCACCACTGGTAAGTGTCTCCCAATGCTTTACCTCTCGAACAAGAAATTTGCAGTCGAAACAATGATATATATTTCGTCATTTATTAATAATATCGAATATGCTTTCTGACTGTTATTACAACCATTAGAGCTCGGGAAGAAAAGGAGGAACACGGAAGTAGAAAGTAAGATGTGTGCTCGTTTCTATATGTAACTATATATTTCATTCTATCATTCTTACAAATGTTTCTCTACAGCAACAAGTGGAAAGAAAAGAAAATGGATGGTTAATAGTACCATTTCAAATGAAGAGAGTAAATTAATATACTTTATTGATCCAACGGAATCGAGTGGACCGCTTTATGCCATGATTCAGGAAGGAAAATTTGTAGCTTTATATGGTGCACGGGCTTCCGGGAAGTCTACACGAGTGGAACAAGCTGTGATTGAGTTGGAAAGCAAAGGCTATGTTTGCATTTCGTAAGTTCTATTTAGTAAATTGCATTCAGTATAACTGTTGCTTACATTTTTTTTTTCTTCGGAACAGTATATCTTTTGAAAGAATAAATATGAATATCATAGACACATTCTGGTCAGCAGTAGGCGTTGAACTATGTATTAGGTCTCCACAACACTTTGGATTAAACGATGTCAAATCTGCTGATGATTTCAAGCTAAAGTTTCGGAAAGAACTATGGAATGATAAACATGTTGTTCTTTTCATTGACGAGTATGATAAATTATTTGGAGCAAATGATGACGTTAAATCCTCATTCCTTGGAACAATTCGTGGCATTAAAAACGCAAAAAGATCCTATGCACTCTGGTCTTCTGTATTCATCGGTCCCTAAGTATTTTATATCTGAGATCAGACAAAAAAAATGTTGCTCCATTCAACGTTATGGAGCCATTTAGGAACCCAAATTTCACTCTGGCACAAGTGGAGTCATTATATAAAGCTTATGGGAACGACGCCAAATTGACCATTGCTCCGGAGGTCATTAAGGATATTTATGAACGGACGAACGGGTATGTGAAGCTGACCGGAAGTAATATGAAATCAATACTAAAATTTGTTTTCTGTTATTTGACAGGCATGCTGGCCTCGTCTGCCTTTGTGGCAAGGCTATCAATTATTCCTTAGAAAAGAAACTTGACGAAGGAAGAAGTCTTGATTTCAAACTCTGGTCAAAATTTCTTGTCAGTCCACTAGTGTTAGATAGTATGATTAAGTATCTCCCATTTAAAAAGATGGTTGAAGATCTCCTTAGGCCTGATGCTAAGGAAGCTTTAGACTTTCTCCGATCTGTATTTGTAGGATTTTTTGGTTTTATAAAAATTCATGGTACTGATAAAAGAAGACTAGCAGATTTCTTAACTGCCGAGGGGGTGCTCATAAGGGAAAGCGATTACGAGTTTAGTTACAGAATGTCGTCTATTTTTGTTGATGGATTGATTCGGCGAGAGGTTATTCCTTTATTGTACAAATCTTGCCCAACCGTTCCTGTTCCCGAAATTGATGGAGGCTTGAAAGTCCTTGATGCTTTAATAGAGTCCATCCGTTGTTTTGATAAAACTTTTATTTGTAAAGCTTTCGACCGATCATTTAAAATTGCGCTTGTGAAAGTGGATGGTTGTCAAAATCAGATGGTTCCTCGAGAGAGTGTTTACGATACAGAACTAAATAGAATCCTGGTGAACTGGTTCGTCAAAGAATTTAACTTCGAGGTCACTGGACAGTGGCATCTAATAGATCACGCTGATAATGACGAAAAAGACAAAGATTACTATAGTGATATAACTATTATGACTCCACGTAAAACAGTTGTTCTCGAGCTTTTAGCATCTGCGAATAAAAAAGAACTTAACGAACACTTTGAAAGGGTGCTCAATTATGCAGAAATGCTATCAGCAGATGATAAATGGATAGTAAATTTTACGTGTGAGGATTATGCAACAAAGAAACCCCATTGGCCACCCAATGATATAAAATTTGAGAGTGTGAATGTTCATTTTTTTCACGACCGAAAGTTTGAAAATGTACGAATGAGCGCCCGATATATATCTAATTCTGGTACTTTTAGTTATATCACAGATCAAGTTATTCAATTACAATAATTAACTTGATTAGCTTATTAGTAATATTTGAGTTGTATAGAAAATGTAGAAATATTTCTTTGTGTTATATATATTACAATTAAATTAGCATAATGCTCATTTTCCCATTCATTGTATTCGATTCAAAAAGTAAATACAATATAGAAGTTGCATGTTTCAAAAATTTCGAAGCCCAGATCTATTAATAAACGATTTTCAGAAATATATGAACGCTTTCAAGGTAGGCCAATAATGCGGGATATCATTTCTTTGTTCTCTTACATTTCCGGTGCTATTTTTTCTAGCTACGAGATTACGAGATTCTCACCCATTCATATTTACAAAATTTTCGTCTACGTGAGAAATTCCACGATACTGATATATACTAAAATGTTTCTAATTATTTATGAATCATAGTACCGTGACGATAGAAATCACGTGTTCCGGACAAAATTTCATTTTGTCACGATTTTTCTGATTAAACTATTGGTTAACTCCGTCTTATAATAAATTCCATACTAAATTGATATGTTTTTATTCTTCCATAAAATTAAACTCTTCCTATCATTTACACCCCAAATTCCATAAAAATATTTTAAATCACTGTCTCTTTCATGTGACAGTTTGTTTTTTCCAAAAAAGATTTTTCGTGTCTCGAAAATAAATAAAGTAACACTTTCAGACAAGGAAAAAATTTTTTCCTTAGTGTTTTTCAAAAAAGTGAAGCTGCTACATTATCTTTTAAGTATTTATATTTTCAAATGCTAATTAAATGTAAAGTTATCAAACTTTTAAATTTTCGGATTTTTTAACGGTAATGCCTCCAATTTCACGACGTAATCGCCAGTTGAAAAAGGCAAATGAAATACGAGCCCAAAAATTAAAAGAGAATAAAGACAAAGATTTATTTATCGTTATATTATTGTATGTATGTATAGTATAATAATAATAGGATTAGGAAAATATAATGGGACCAAAATTATTATTGTTGCAATGTTGCATGATATTTATTGTTGCATGAAAAAATCTTTAATAGTAAAATTTATAAGGGGTCCACATATAGTTTTGATTTAATTAGTTGACCACACACCCCAATGCAACGCGGAGTGCTTAGAGGATTGTCCACTTTATGTAAAAGCAACATGACAGTTCGTATTGCTCTTAAATAAAAAACTAATTTTTAGTGATTTTTACATAGAATATGAATATTCATTAAATTAAATGAAATAATTTTTCATTTTGTTTTTAAATGAAGAAATTTATTATTATTTATTAACACTTATGTGTGTTTTTAGGAAGATAGTTTAAAAAGCAAAGTTTTTATTTTTTGGAAAAAATAGCATGGGCTAATGAGGGACTTCAAGAACCGATAACTTTTGGTAAGATATACAATACTATTACCGCATATTGAGAAAAATTTACACGTTATTATTTATAGAATATTCTGGGAAATTTGAAAATTCATACAATACCTCTATTCTTTCAAAGACAATACAATCATCAAAATCGATTCATGAATTAGACGGTTATTTATCATTAATTAATTCTACTACAGAAAAACAAAAAAAAAGTAATAATAGAGAATTCAACAAAAGTTATCAAAAATGAAGCCAATAATAGATATGTAAGAAATAAATTTATGTTAACAGATAATAATAGTTAAATGCTATATTTATTTTATTTTATTTAACTGATAGCTCGAGAACAAGAAAAGTGCAAAAGTTAACTAATATGAAGGATCAATTGCTTTCGCTCTCAATTACGAACATTTTCTTTAGTCAGGTGATAGATACAAATAATAGTTCAATCATATGGGAAAAACTTTTGAGATTTGGTCTACTTTCAAGAATTGCAGATGCTGAATATGTCTCTAGCTTTGAGATTGTAAATTTTTGTGATACTTTTAGGTTTTGATCACGAAATCTTTAATTAGTGAAATCTCGAAGATAATTGAAAGTCTTAAGTGTACTGATTTGACTGTTCCGTGTTAAACAATACTAAAACAATTGTATCTAAATGGTAAGTTATCTTTATTTTTATATTATTTCTATACTTAACATTATCATAAACATATTATTCCGCTCGCAGGGTATGTAACTGGAAAAATTCTCCAAGAAAATACTCAGAATCAAACTATCTGTTAGATTATTTTTTCCCGTTCGATTTATTTATTAGCGACTTACTAATTGATTTATATTTTGAAAAATAAGCTACTTTACTATTATTATATAAATATATTTATATTTAATTTTAATTATGTATCATTAAAGGGAAAAAGTAATATTAATAGTCCAGTTATTTATATTGTGGTATTACTCCGGATTACTCAAGACTTATATCATCGGATTTGATGCATTATGTAAATATTATACATCGAGAATTACATAGTGAAATATTCTTTTAACTGAAGAGTAAAATTATGTGATTTGGGAACGAATCAACAAATGATAATGATGAGATTTATGGCATAATTCCTTTATGTCGCATCAGAGGTTTTACAAGGAAAAAAGTATACCAAAGCTTCAGACATATATATTTTTGAAGTTAAGTTTTGATTGGCTATTTTTGTTTAATGGTATTTATTTTGTAGGAGTAGTTTTTTTGGTAAAAATGGCGTTAGACGCGAATATAAAAGTACAGAAGGTAATAAATGGGGAGCTTTTTTTTAATTAAGAAACGTTTCGTTAGAAAAGTTTCTTTTTTTGTAAAGATGCAGTTAGACGCGAACGTAAAATACATAGCAAGGTAAGTGGGGTGGGAAAGATTTTTTTATTATTTAAGAACTTTTTGTGGGAATACCGTTAGGCGCGAATACAAGGTAAATTGTTTCATTAAATTTCATTTTTATGATATGTTAGTTTTACAGTTGTAATATTAATTTTAATAAAAAATTAAAAAAATTCCTTTACAATTTAATTAGTAAAATATTTTTAAATTATATTAAACGCGTAACTTAACCAATCAAATTATTTATCCCAGGGTGCAGGGACGCATAACATTTTAATCCTTAAAAATAAGGTGTCCGGAATTTTTTTTGTACCTTGATTACTACTTTTTTTGATCGGTAATCATTTGATTCACTGTAATATTAAGTGCGCTCAATTGTCTAAATACTATGGAGAGAATCATATTCATATCAGTTAAACGAATTTTAATAATTTGGAGACACTAAAATAATAAGAAATAAGGTTATTACATTTGTTCAATACATCAAATTACCTATTTTAACACATTACCTCAGTTAATTCATCGAAATTTTCTCTAAATTTTTCATTGTTTCTATCAGCACATGCATTTAAATTAACTATAAAGTCAGATTTCAGGAGTTGAATAGTAGAATCAAATTCTTTACTTAAATAAATAGTCGCCTTCTCAATATCACGTTTACCTAATTCTTTTAAGTGTTCTGTAAGAAATTTATGCTTAGCATCAACATTGTTAGCTAATTTTTGTAATTCAATATAATTAGCGTTAGCTTTCGAAAAAAAATCTGCATAATTTTCTCTAAGATTTTTTAAATATTCTACTTCTCTTCCGGATGATTGTACCATATAACATATTTTTTCATTATTCTCGGCTGTTAGATACATGCCTTCTTCTATCTTAAGTATTTCGCTCCGCACTTCTCCTATAAATGGTAAAAAATTCGCAGAATTTTCGCCTTGTTTATCACTTTTAATCATTTGATTCACTGTATTATTAAGTACGCTAAATTGTTCAAGTACTTTTGAGACAATTTTATTCGTACCAGTTAAACCATCATTAATTATCTCAAAATGCTAAAATAATGAAAATAAGGTTATTGCATTTGATTAATTATGTTAAATTACGTATTTTAACATATTACCTCAGAGAAGTCTTCGATATTTTGTTTAATTTCTTCATTATTTATATCAGCACGTACATTGAAATCAACCATGAGGTAAAATTCTAGAATTTGAATATCAGAATTTAATTCTTTATTTAAATCAATAGTTATCCTCTTAATCATATTGGCATATAAGGTTTTCCTTGATTCTGTTAATTCAGAAATTTCTGCAACATAATGGCGTATCGATTCAATCTTTTCAATAAAACTACAAACTGTTGATGGTAGAATATCATGTTTTTTACGATTTTTTAAATTTTCTATGACTGTTTCGGCTAACTGTACTTTATCCAACATTATATCACATATTCTTTCAATATGCCCGGCTGTTTGATATGTATTTACTCTTTTCTCAAGTATTTTACTTAATTCTTCTATAAGTGATACTTTTATGCCTTCTAAAGTAGCAGAAACAGAATTTTCGCTCTGTTTACTACTTTTTTGATCCGTAATCATTTGGTTTTCTGTATTATTAAGTATGCTCAATTGTCCAAATACTTTGGAGAGAGTTTTATTCATATCCTTTAAACCACCTCCAAAAATTTTAAGATCCTAAAATATTAAAAAATAAGATTATTACATTTATTCAAATATATCAAATTACGTATTCAACACATACCTTAAATAAACCTTCGATATCAGCAATAATTTTTTTATTATCATTATCAGCACGTGCATTAAATTCAACCATGAAATCAAATTCCATGATTTTAATAGTAGAATCTAATTTTTTATTTAAATAAATTAACGCCCTTTTAATATTTTTAGCTCGAACAAATCCATTTAATTTTGTTAATTGAGTAACTTCTTCAATAAATTCTCTCATCACACATATAACATCGACTAATTTCTGTAAATTATTATTATTAACTTCTGAAAAACAATCTTCGTGTTTATCTTTATGAATTAATAAAATTTTTACGGCTTCCACGGTTTTTTCTACCCTATCAACCATTACATTACACATATTATGCCAATTTTGTCTTGTTTTATATCTATTACAGTAAGTTTAAATATTTTAATTGCTATTATAAATGGTAATAAAAATAATAAATAATTTAAAATTTCAACAATAGTCGACATAATTGTTGGAATAATAAAATGAAATTGTAAAAAATTTTTTTTTTGTTTATGCTTAATTTTCTGTAGGCGTTTTTACTTTGATATTTATCTAAAAAAAAAAATTCATAATTATGCTAATCACTTACCAAACTTAACCATCTCAATAAGACGGTGTGGAGTCCGGTGGGGATGATGAGGAGTGATACGGAGATGAGTGGTGTAGGGTCGAGCACCTGTGTGGTGTATGGTCCAGTATTATGGAAAGGAGTGGTGTCGGGTTGGGGTGATGAGTATAGTATGGTGACATTTGGCGGTGTGTAACATAAGAGTGCTACGGAAAGGAGTATGGTCGGGTCAGCGTGATGAGTATAGTATGAACCCTATGTGACAGTTTACTCAAGTGATAAATAAACACCTTGGCCTAAGCTCGGCCCAGCGGTTTGGCCGGGTGTCTATTCATCACCTGAGTGTGCTTCATACCCTTTATGTTACATGTCACCATACGCTACTCAACACCCTGACCCGACCATACTCCTTTCTGTAATACCGGTAACATAAAGGGTATGAAGCACACTCAGGTGATGAATAGATATCCGGCCAAACCGCTTAGGCCGAGGTGTTTATTTATCACTTGAGTAAACTGTCACATAGGGTTCATACTATACTCATCACGCTAACCCGACACCACTCATTTCCATATGATCCCCTATGTGACAGTTTACACAGGTGATAAGTAACACGACGGGCCAAACACGTGATTTGGTGTTGGGCCAAAATGCTATTCATCACTTGAGTATGCTTCACGCACATTATTTTACACTTGGTTACACACTGCTAAATATCACCATACACCACACAGGTGGTCGACCCTACACCACTGATATTCGTCTTACCGCCGCCCCAAATGTCACCATACTATACTCATCACCCCAACCTGACACCACTCCTTTCCGTAATACCGACTGCTAAATATCACCCTACACCACTGCTGGTATTCGTCTTACCATTATGTTACACACCGCCAAATGTCACCGTACTCCACTCAACATTCTCACCGGACTCCACAACTATTCGTCTCACCTCTCCTTTCGACTGCCTAATGTCACCGTACTCCACTCAACATCCTCACCGATCTTTGATATACAATATTTGCCATGAAACTAGCTTTGCTTCAACATGTGAATTATTGAGATAAAATAGGTTTCCGCCTATATTATACTTATTTGTATTACTCTAATAATGCTGCCTTTTTCATAAAAATACGCCCAATTTGTGTGATTATTTTTATTCGCCAAATAAAGACAAAATAATAAAAAAAAACACTACAAGAGATTAAGTGTATCGTAATTCTTGAATGGAATTATTAATGCATGTGACATGTAAACAAAACCTTATACACTTATTTAGGTAAAAGGGCTTCAATTTATGTGAAATTTTTGAATACATCACATACAAAGCTAAGCATATCGGGAGAACACAATAAGCATTGATAATCGTTCTACCAAAAATAGTAAATTTGAATAGAAACAGATTTACATGTAAGTCTGGATGCATTTCGTTATTTATTATTGAACTTTTTTTTTTTTTTTTGACATCTTTCTTACACATTAATTATAACAAATTGGTCAAAACTTAATAATAATATTTATAGAAGAAGAAATTAGCGATGAAGATCATGATAAAATTGAAGTTGCGCCACTCGATGAAGTGATAGTAAAGTCGACGGTCGAAAAAATGGAAATTGATAATAGTCATGATGCTCATTATGGAAAAAAGATATCATCAGTATCTATATCTCCTAACGGTACATATGCCGTCACATATTGCAGAGATGATAACTCAATAGAAGGATGGATTATAAAAGATTCTAAACTGGTTTTAAATTCTACTCCATTTAAATTGAGTTATCCTTTTTATATATTAACAGAAAAATCAATTGGAATTAAAGTTAATAATAGCCAAATTGTTTGTTGTTATACACGGAATATATATTCAGAATTGCCAGGTTATGATAAATATACTAAATATATTAAAATAATGGTCTATCAAATGACAAATGAACCTCGTTTAGTTAATTTGCTGATTAAATTTTGGTCTGATTTATATGAATGGCCTATTTTTAATTTCAGAAAAAATGATGATCTTATAATTTTTCAATCAAATATACTTTCAGTTTACTCTCAAAATAACAGGGGTTTGATTTTAAAATCATCATCTAGATTATCAGGTAGAATAATAGGAGTAACAATTGATGTGGATAATGATAATATTTTGGCTATTTCTGACAATTATCTATTTAAATGGGACTTTGAAACACTTGAATTGAAATTTAGTTATTCTCTTGGGTTTACGGCAATTTATAATATAGATATGAAAGATAAAGATTTGACAGTAATATCTAAGGAAAATTTGACGATCGTAAAATATTATAATGAAATTGTCATTTTTTCTAAAGATGTACATTATCCAATTCAAAATATCCAAACAGAAATTTCTAATATAAAAGTAAAATTGCTGTATTATTCAGAAAATTATTATCTTTTGGTTTATAATATACCTAAAAATGATGAAAAGCAGAATATATTCTTATATCACCCAAGTGATATCAATAAAGAACCTGTAGATATATCAAAAAATTTTAAGGAAGATAATTTTATACTTTATGAGTATAATTCAGAATCAAAAGTAGCAATTGGATTAGTTAATGGAAGATTATCATGTATTAATTTATCAAATAAGAAATGGCATGAATTTTTAGATACTCCTTTTGAGAAGGATGATTGCAATGATACTTTACTTGTCCCTGATATGAAAAATATTAGATCTTTATTTTCAAAGAAAAGAACAAAGATATATACGTTTAAAATGCTAGAATTTAAAGATAAAAAATATCTATGGAGGATATTAAAAGAAGATAATAAATATGAACTTTCAGTTTTAGATAGTAATGGAGTTTCATGTTCAAAAAAGTAATTCCATGATTAAGAAACTTTGAAATTCTTGGAAATAATGCATTAGTAATAAGGTTAGATAACTATCAGCTAATAATATTTGAGTATGATCATGATAATAAGGAAATTAAAGGCAAATATTACTTTAAAGTTGAACCTTTATTTGGTTATTTTCATAAAAAAACCAGATTTTTCTTCTATTACCCTTTAATTTACAATTTTATGTTAGAATCTACATGTATAGAAAAATTTTCAGGAAATATATTACCTATAACGGATATATATACAGTAGTATATGAAAAAAATATGGATTTTTATGCAATATGGTCAGAGATGATCATTAGTCTTATTGAAGATGATAAATGTTTTGAGAAATATGGAGCAACTTTATTACCAATGTTAATAAAATCAAATGATCCAAAATCAGCTCATTATATAAAAGAGATATATAATAAATGCATTAAACTTGTTAAAGAAGATCTGAAGAGAAATTTGAAATTACTTAATATTATAACATCATCTATGTATGACTTATATAAAAAATATCCTGATTATTTAACACAGTTTAATTCTGAAATGTTTTTGGTTTTAGAACCATATTTTGAAAAAACTAATAATAATAGCAATGAGTATTATTCACATTTTCACACTTTTACTCAAGAAATAGATAATAATAAAATATTCATATTAAGACAAATAATAATAAATTGGATAATTGGGATATATACATTTATATCATTTATATCTCGCGGAATACTACTACTTATATCATATAAATTAAATGATTTTTCTGATTATGATGATGATGATGATGATGATGATGATGATGACTATACTTATTATTATATTTTTCGTAGACTTCGTTTTGGTTACAACTTAATAATTGATAAATACAAAGAAATGCATCCTAAATGGTATATTTTATATACTATTGGGATTATATTGGTTATTATATTGACGCCTATTTTAATTCTTTTATTTGTGATTTTTACAATTTATTCGAAGATTTTGGATATTATTTTAATATATACTGTTACCTTAACAGCCTATTTATTGATTTTGCCATTTATGATTGTTTATTTAGTTTACACATATTTTGATGAAAAACGTATAGCTAAACAGTGTATTATTTTTATCGTACCTTATATAAACTATTCTAGTTACCCTTCAAAATATAATTGGTGGAAAGAAATAATTTATCCTCCATCAAATAACTTTATTAAGACTTGCAAGAAAGAATTTTACACAAATTGGAATGGTGAAGCAGTTATTAATTTTAAATGGCAAAAATTTGGAAGATTATATTATTTTATTATTTGGATAATATTTATAACTTTTCTTATATGTTTTACAATTGCTTCTTACCCTACAAATTCTTTATCACAAGAAATTCGTATTAAACTTTACAAAACTTCAATTGCTTTTGGATTTTTTCATCTTATATTTGAATTAAGACAATTTATCTGGAGTCCAAAGAAATATTTGAATATTTGGAATGCGTTTGGTAAGCCTATATCAAAGTTCATTTGATTTTTTTTATTGTACTTATTACTTAACGTCTAACTTTTTTTTTTACAAATAAAACAGATTTAAGTGCATATCTTTCAGTTACCATCACATCAATCTATTTAATTAAATATGATAATATACCGGACTGGGCATTATCAGTTTCATGTTTATTATTAGATTTAAAATTTTTACTTTTCTTTAGAATATTTGAATATTTTGGTATCTATTTTGCAATAATAATTGGTGTAGCTAAACGTATATTTTCTTTTTTAATAATGTTAGCAATAATTATTGCAAGTTTTGCACATGCTTTCTTTTTACTTTTACATCCTAAAGAATTTATAAATTCGGTAAATGTACCAAATTCAAATGACCCGAATAATCCTTGGACTCTCTCTAGTACTTTTATTCAAGTTGACGAAAATGGAAATCCATTGGATCAAACTTTTATTCAAGTACCTGATGAAAATACCAATTTATTTTATTCATATCCTACTTCCCTCCTTGCAATCTATTTATTTTTAACGGGTAAAAATTTTTAATATTTATACTCATAATTTTTAAATCTTCGTCATAAAAAAAAACTATATACTAACTTCAATATATATATTTTTTAGGAGATCAAAATTCATTATCACTTTGGACACCAAAAAATTCAACTGAAAATACCGTCTTATTTCTTTTAATGGTTATATTTTCTTTCTTAATCGTTATATATTTAATGAATTTATTTATTGGTTTACTCAATATGGCCATTGAAGAGGATAATAATAAAGCTTCATATTTAGCTCAAAAAGCAGAAGCTATAGCAGAAATTGAACTTTTTTATTTATTACCTTTTCAAAGACGTTGGAGAACATGGTTTCCTGAAATGATGTAAGTATTCTTTTTTTTTAGAAAATAAAAAAAAAATTTAATATTTAAATTAATAATCATTTTATGATTTAGATATTATACTGCAGGTGTTGTTGAAGCTCGAACGTATATTAATAAAGCAAAGGAAAAGGGGGACTGGAAAAAAAAAGATTGGCGTGAAATGAAAGATAAAATTTTAGAGCTTCTTGGAATGGAAGATAAAGATATTGAAGAGGATTAAAAAGATTATTGTCTTGAAATGACAGTAAAATTTTAAATTTTTTTATTGGACGAAGTGGTTTTTTTCAATAATATCATATAAATATGTTTAAATAAAAATTTGTATTTAAAATGGGTTTAAAAATGTTTTATTATAATAAAAGTCACTTTGAAAATCACGTTAAAACTCCATTTCTGATGCTTATTAAGATAAAAAATGGCATTCTTTCAATGATATTTTTTTTTACAACTTTTTAAAATGTTAATAAATCATTACTAATGTAGTATTTTTGAAATATTAATTAATTTTTTTTAGATATCAACTTTTAAAATCAGTATATAATATTATAAATCAATTTAAAATCCTCGTAATATATTGTAGTTTGCGCTAATAATTTTTTTTTTTTTTCGCAGCGCATTTATAGATTTATTAAAGTAAAATAAATAGAAAATATACTGCATATAATGTACGAATATATATGCTACTCTAATATTATTGATCTATAAACCATTCATCATTCTACGTATGAAAACCTCACGTGTGCACTGTCGGGTGCTCAGTAGGTATGCCACGTGCGAAACAAGCAAACTTAGCGAAAACGCCCTCCATTTACTCCACCCCCACGTGACCGGTGACATTTAAAGGGATGTGAAAAAAATAATTTTGTGAAGCAAAAAAAAACTAAGTCCCTCAGATAAATATAAACAGTGAAAACGCGGTGGGCGTGATGCCGGTGATGAATTTCACAAAATCACGTGGGGTGGAAAAGTGACGGTGATACTGGGGAAGCTAACGCCCTCCTGGTAGACCAGTTAGTTGTAATTAATTATAATAATTATAAAATTTATAATATGTAAATATGTATATTAATATTATTAGAATTTTTTATTAAATTTAATATAGCACTGAGCAGTACTTTTTTTTAAGCTGCGGTTTGCCAAATAGCATATATTTATTTTAATTTAGGCTAGCGTTATAAATTTGGCCGGAATTATAATATATAAAATTATTAAATAGTTTATTTTGATTTGGAATTGGACTGGACATCTCCATTAAATCCAAAGTCCAATAGTCCATTACTGGGAATTGGACAAGGTCCAATACCAACACCGAGTCGGGTGATCATCCATTATGAATGAATACTATTATATTTAAACATTTTTAACAACAAATTTTACTAATTGAAAATAAATTAGATAATATAAATATACCGTAATAATCAAAACTATGCGCCAGACGACTTTCGATTTTTAGAAGATCTATAAGCAGAGAAAAGGATGTATAGTTAATCCAACAGGTTGGTTGCAGAATAATATACCTGACAATTTCAAAAATATTTACTTGAATTTATGAGTAAATTTATTTTTTGCGTCATCACATGACGAATTCCATTACATTTAGTGACGTAAAATTTTGTTGTAAGAATAGTTCAAACCGATGCCTGGTACTTCCGAAGTTATAATGGTTGATAAATTAACGAAGAAGTCATTTAAATCGGCTCAATTTCATTCAAAAATAAATTGTTATAATACAGAATAACATTTAATATTTATTGGACGAATTTTTTTTAATACAAATAAATGGAGAATGGTTATAAAAGCCAAAAGACGAATTTGAAATTATGTAATGCCGGCCAGTATTTATTAGTTTTTTAATTCCGGCCGAAAGTACATCATAATGCTGGTAAGGTGACATCCCGCTGGCGAACTTTAGCAATTTTGTGAATTCAAATATATTTTTGTTTTTGTTCCGTCTACGTATTTTACCAATAGGTCTGGATCAAATGATATTCATGATCACATGGATTACATCAATATAACAAAGAGAACTTCCTTTTAAATCTTGTGCTTATTGAATTGGAGTAATGTGGTAATAAAATAATTTTGTAAATTATGAGAAACTTTGTTTCTATACAGTATACTACAAAAAAAGCATTATACAGTAAACATCTTGTGTCTCAAATGACGTTCTTGCGTATAAACAGTATGATTGACGATTTTTTGACACTACTAGCAACAATTTAATTACGCAATTTAATATTAAATAGTACTATATACTGGGTGTTATATTTGTAATACAGAATACCTTTTTTTTTAAAGGGTTTCCACAAAAGCAATAAACCATTTCCTTATCACTGGCACTTTTTTCAACTCTGTATATTACACTGATTGGCTCTATCGTCCACATTTAATTTGCGTAATATCTTAGAAAAAATTTTTCGCATCTTTAAAATATTAAAGAATATTGCTTTTAATAAACATGAAGTTAATTTTCATACTTTTAAAATTTTGACCATACTATTAATAAAAAAATATAATTGTTTATTTGTAATTTTGCTAAATGCTCCCAGGATACGACAAGTGATTCTGGATAAATGCTAATAAAAATAATGAAACAAATAAAGATATCAGATATATAAATTATTAAATAAAACGATGTGAAAATTTATTTGATTAGTATTATACACTAATGTCTGATAATGTCTGAAATGAGAAACGCGTAATGCGTCTTATATTAAGAAAGTGTAAAAGTTATATTTTATTACTAAAAAGATGTAAATATCCTAGGGTATTTGCTTTTTATTATTAAGAAGGAGTGAGAAGCGTGAGATCTGAAATTTTCTAAATATTTTATTACTAAGAAAGCTCTTCCATGATCATACTTACACAAAATTGCCCGTCTCACAACTATTTGGTAGATCACTTCGAGTATGTGTCTAGTCTAACTTTTAACCGATCTCTTTTCCCAAATAATATTATCCGATTTGGGAATATGCTGTCATAATATGTTGTGCAATTCGATTGATATTCGATTTCATTATAACAGTTGCTACTCAAAGATTATCGTCATTTATTGTCATTATGTCTGAGGATCTGCTGTGCGTATTGGAAAAATGCTTCAACAAAATTTGCAATTAAGAAAATTATTAAAATTTTATAAAAAGGAATGTTTAGAAATACATAAATCAAATGTAAAATGTATAGTAGCATGCATAAAATGTCTATAGAATGTCCATAAATATATAGGAAATATGAACATATACTTTTCTGTACATTTTATATAAAATTAGATACTGTATATGAGAACTTCATACATGCCTTTACTTGGACTCTGTTTAATTTTCAAATTTCCAAAAAGCAGTTTACTTTGACCAAAGTACCAAAATTATCTTCTAAGACTTTGTATAAAAAAACAATAAAGATCAGTTAATAGTTAAAATTAGCCTGTAGTAAAAAAAGTGACGGTGATGGGAACTCCCCTACCGTTGGAGAGAGAATGACTAACCAGAGTTAAAAAACCACGTGAAATTTGATCCTACGGCCTGGTCGGCTGGTCCATGGATGGAGCTGCGTTCGGTTCGGCTCCGGCTCTGTGGAACGGTTTAGCTTGAACCGACTCAAACCGGTTCGAGCTAGCTACTCATTAGAGGATGATCAACACAAGACCAAAATTGATCTTTACTTTTTTTTGATTTATTTATCTATTTTTTTAAAAGAAATACTTTAAAGACTCTTTTTATTTTCTTTTTTTGTAGGTTCCAGCTTCAATTCAGTAGGTTTTTTTTTTGATTAATTGTTAGTTCTAAATAGACACCTTCAACGGGATGCAAGTTTTTTATAAATTCCATGTCCAGCAGAGTGTAAACCCAGATTAGATATATTGAATTATTCCTTTTTTAAGATAAGTGCAAAATTTAAAATGCTAGTGATTATTGATTATTAAATTTTAAATAATATTAATGTAACATTTGGATTTTATTTTTTTTTTATTTTAGTATAATTTCTTGGTAAATTTTATTTTGTAGATAACTTTTTAGTAAATAAATTTTAATATACTGTAAATAGTAAACAATAAATATACCAATTTTTTTTAATAATAAATATATCAATTCTCTTTAATGAACAAATATGAAATTTTTTTTAATAAATAAATTACCCTTTTTTAATATTTTGATAAATAAATACAACTTTTAGTAAGTAAGTAAGTAGATTTTTTTAATAATATAAATACAAATACTTTTAATAAATAAGTACTTTTAGTAAATGTGAATGCAAAAAAATATTTTAATAAATAAATACAAATATGAAAATTTTTAATAAACGATTCTGAAATTTGAATAAAAATTTTTTTAATAAATATAGTTTAATAATAATAAAAAGGAAAAGAAATTTTAAAATTCATTTACAAAAGTTATAATTTCATTTTTTTTTTTGAAAAAGTTGGTTTCTAAACGTCTTGGCATTCTAACAATTGCAAAGAAATGTTGCTATTAAGTTATATCTAGTGCCCGAGATAATTGTGTCATTTCAAATAGAAAATTTTACTTCGTAACGGAAAACAGAGAGATCAGTCGTGTGGCGTATTTAGCCAGCGATCTACATATATCATACCAAGAAAGGAAAGGTCTAGACCGGGTGCGTTGATCAGGTCAAAATCAGCCACATTAGTTTCTCCGCAAAAAAAGTTTTTCAAAATATCGCAACCATTCGCACTACACAAGACTATTCTAATAATTCTTGTATATAAATAATAAATAACCCAATACAAGCTCAAGTCAGTTCAAGCCGCTCCGAACCGAGCCGTAGAGCTTTCCATTGAATTACCCTATGGATAATATAGGATAACCCGTTTGAAGAGTTTATATTTGAAGAATTCTACCAAGTTCCATAGTTACACAATGATTTTTACGGAAGTATATCAAAAATTTCATATTGTTTTGTTAGTTTTATTCGATTTTAATAGATAATAAGTGAAAAGGGCCAGCTGAGAATTTTTTTTATAATTTAATGATTTATCATTAATAAATTTTTTAATTATAACTTTTTTCAAACTTTGTCTAATTTCAGAAGTTAAAAAATGAATTTATAACGTGAAGTATTATCAATCCTGATGAATTCTCACAATAATCATGTAAAAATGGTTTTCAATAAATTTATATGTAGTAGATACGTGTATTATTGGATAAAACTCAAGTGTAATATCTTGAGACACGAATAATTATAAAGCCGGTTTTCGGTTGTATAATGTTTTTTTTTTATTTTAGCATAGTATAATAATACTAAAGTTTACGTATTTTTTAATTTAGAAATAGAAATTCAAAACGACAAAATATATAAATATATATTGTTAATAATAGAATTATGTTAATTATGTTGCATGCAAAGCAACAGGGTTTCGTTAATTTGACTTTTAAATCGGATTTTTTTGTTATAAAATAGGACGAAAACAATTGGTGCATAGGTTAGGTTCATGTTGTCATGAATAATCTGAATAATCCGAATAACCCTAGGATTTATCCATTTGTAAATTTGTAGATCCGGTCAACCGTCAACCGGTTTAAGAATTATCTATATATTAATCCTAGGATATTATCCGTGCCGAGCTGAGAACAATGAGCCAACTCCAAAACCGTGCTCGGGCTCGCCCCTTTGTAGAGCTTCCCCATCCCTAATTACCTACGCTTGAAATTCAGTAAACGAATCGTTATTTTACAAAGAAACTGATAGAACAATAATATATAACTGATAAGATTTTTATAATATTTAATTTTGAACATATTATCACATGATTGTTTATTGTTTTAAATACCATTCAAATGCTTTTATTTGCAATTGGATGTTTATTATATTATTTATATATCTAAAAATAAAATTTTGTATTCTGCGCAATAATCATGTATTTTTCCTAAAAAAATTTCCTAATTCTTAGGAATTTAACACAATCCTAAATTACCCCTGAGAATCACCCTTTTTGGAATCATATCCGCCGATCTGCGGAATTAACAAAATTCGTCTAAATTAAGGAATTTGACAATAATTTAATAAAAATTAGGTAAATTA